>VCRD01000831.1:34691-137329 GCA_006783055.1 Trinorchestia longiramus | reverse complement strand
TTTTTGAAAATCAGAATGGAGAAACTGCGACTGTAACTGGAGCTGCATATCGAAAATTCATTGAAGAATATTTGAGACCTCAAATTCAAGATGGGAATATGTGGTTTTAACAAGATGGTGCAACAGCCCATACAGCAAAGGAATCAATTCAACTTTTGAAGACAATTTTCCCAAATCGATTAACTTCACGTTTTGGTGATATTCCTTGGGCTCCTAGATCTTGTGATTTGACCCCTTTGGATTTCTTTTTATAGGGGTACTTAAAGTCAAAAGTACACATTAATAGGCCTCGTGCTTTGGAACATTTGAAAGAGAACATTTCTCAAGAGATTCGCAACATTCCTCCCGAGATGCTAAGAAAAGTGATGGATTCTGTTACGAAAAGAATGTGCATGTGCATAAACAACATGGTGGACATTTAGATGATATCCTATTTAAATAAAAACTCCAAAACCCTTTCTTTCGTTTGCAATTCACCCGAAGTTTCTATCTCAAGTAGTTTTTGCATAAATTAATTCTAAATATATCAGGTGACTTTTGCTACACCCTTTATTTATTTATATATATATGTATATATATATATATGTATATAGATATATATATGTAAATACATATATATATATATGATAAATACTGTTAGTTGAATGAATGATCCGAAATGAGGAACCTGCATTGCTCAAGAAAATTATAACTGAAGGTTATAACTTATTATATTAGTACGAGTATTTCACTGAACATAATGCTACAGGTTATTTTGTACATCTTTTCACCACATAAAGTGTCTTAATAAAGGTCTTTCCACGTTCGAACAGCGCTGGTTTCAAGCTGGTTCATGTGCTAGAATTGAAGTGTATAGTACAGTATGTATTCCAATGCTATCTTCCTTACTCACATTGATTGAGAGCTAATAAGGTTTTCGACAGTAAACTTGATGGCTGTAGAAACAAAAGTGTCTTACGCATAGTCTTCCCTACAGCAGGCAAAGTTGTCAAGGATGTAGTTGCACCACGACCTTCTTTCAGTGGACGTTCCGACAGAGAGAGGGCTTCATCAGTGGATCCGTTTAGGGCATTTGTAATTCTCAGTGAGACAAAAATTATTATTTAATTTAATCAATCTAATGATAACAACACAATTCACTGATAATTTCAAAAAAGGTATGGATAACAAATTCGCTGAAAGTGATTATGGTTGAGTTTTCAGAATGTTACAACAGAAAAATAATTCCAATAATAATTGTTTCCAAATCACAAATACACCATATCAAACGGAACCTTAAAATTGTACATGAGTTAAAGATAAATTTCAACATTAATTCTGGGGATATCTTGGTTGAAAGAGTTTTTCTCAAGTCTCAATTTGTACACTTATAACGTCACTCTTTGTTTACTTTGCAAAGCTATTTTTAAAGTCAAGGGATAAGGGACGTGAATCAAAGTAAACACTGTAAGAAACCTTCTACTCAGGAAATCTTGTTTTGCTAATGAGCATACTCTATATGCGTATATTCGTTTAAATACGTTATATACGTTTTCATTACGTCAACGTAATTAAAAAAAAACAGCTAATTGGATTCCTCCACAAGACAGTTAACGAGAAACTCGTAAAGCGAAGTCCCTCTAAGTGGAAGTTTAGACATGAAACATTGACACGTGTCTAGAAACCTAGACATGTTTGACAATTTAGTGTGCAGGATTAAATCTACCAATTATCTTCTCAGTCTCTTAAACACCAAAGCTCAACTTTACCGTTCTGTGAAAGACTGATAAAAGAATATAGCGATTATCTAAAAAGGTATTAAAAAAAACAGAGAGGGTGTTGCTACCAATTTTCTCTAAAGCTTGCATTCAATTTTATTTATACAAGACTAAAGCTGTCACAGTCTCTTTTTTCGCAACCTGCGAAAATTCGAAACTTTTCGTGTCACGCTCTCTATAGCAAATTAACAATCTCAAATATCCACCACTTCATCTGTGTCGATCCCCAATAGAAGAAAAAGTCCAGCGTCTGCTTCCTTGATCCATCGTGTTTTCCGTCAAGTTCACTTTCCAAGTTTCTGTAAAAAATGGCTCCTGAAAAAGCCTAGGTGGCCCTTCCTCTTTCACGGTGTCTCGCAATATGATATTGCAACATCCAACGGTTCTAGAGCATCAAAGGCCAGCTGCATCGCTTTATAAGACGCTGGGCGTATGCCATCTTTATATCAAATGCCGGGTGCTCCCAAGTTGAGATGAAATTTTCCCTTGTTCTCAATTATCTCAATCTGTACTGGAGTTAGATGAATCTCAACTTAGTACAAAAGTACTGGACATTTTCTGCAAAGATCCGAGACCACACTGATGACCCTGATCAATCGCTGGCGTGAGCACAAGTTCCAGTGTTTGAGAATTCTACATGGTTGTCCGGTACACAACGGCTGTATTAATGTCGTCAGTGACGTCATTTTGATTGGCAGACACCTGTTCGATAATTTTTAATTTTGTTGCAGTAATAAATATAATACATCAATTTTATGGTTATCGTTTAGTAATTTTATAGTTAATAGATTAGGTGCGTTAGATATTATGTTATAGTTATTAAGTGCATAAAAGAAACTCTGAGTACTGGCTTCATGAATCTTTGTAAAGCTATGACAGAGCAGCGAAAAGTAAATAATAAAACCAGGCCCCTAGTTCAAATTTTGAAAAAAACCTGATTGTTTTTTTATGCCTGAAATTTTTAGCTCTTCAACATTGAAAGAATAGAATAGAATAGAATAGAATAGAATAGAATAGAATAGAATAGAATAGAATAGAATAAGGCAATAGGAACGAGCTGTTTGGCCCATTCTTGGTTCAATACCGAAGTTCCATGCCGTCTAAAGTAAATCCATCAGTCATGCAACGTACACCTTAACCACGTAAGTCAATTTAGTCGTGTGCACACATATCACTCACGCACAGGCGTTTATGTCACGAGCATTTATCTCAATCATACATTAGCCTTAAGGAGTTAGGGACATAGAGTTAGTAGGATGAAATACTGGGGGGTTCGTAATCCAAAATGGGGTGTTCGTAATCCAAAAAAAAATGAGACCGAGGTACTATGACCTAACACTTAATTATGCTATTAAAAATGCACTAGGCCGCCATTAAAATTTTCACATTTACATTGGCTCTTTTGTAGCTTCGTCTCAGGAACATGAGCTCTTTTAGGACATTTGCAGTTTTACGGCGAGGACGTTCAGTGTCAAATAAAAGCGTTCTTTCGAACAAGAGGTCGTCTCTGTGACAAAACCTGCGTTTGAAACTTTTTACCAGAAAACTGTTAAAATTGCTGGAATATTAGGCAGAATAGTTTCATGGCCAAAAACTATTATAGTTCACGAAGAGCCAACTTGTTAGCATCGACATTCATTTTCAAACAAATATTTTTGGTGCCATGTTTGTTTACAACGTAAAAACGCACAAAGGAAAAGAAACACAGTGATCAGTGAGCAAAATTCTATATTCAACTTGAATAAATGCGTGTTTAAATATAAATAAAATAGAGTTTTGACGATTAATTACAAAACAAGCATGATTGCAGAGTATAATTTTTCAACAGTGTACTGCACAAATAATGAAAGAAATTTATTATTGTAATGAATGTTGTAGGTGGATTTGCACCTTTATTTTCTATTCCTTGAAGAAAAACGCTTATTTTTTTATATTTTAGGAATGAATTTCATTGGTGCTTACTATTAGGTGTGAAATATATTTTCAAACTAAACGTAAATTTGTTGGTTGAAGAATAAGACCATCATCTAATGAAAAATAATGTGCTAAACTACTAATGTGGATACCACGAGCATTTCAATGTGGCATGCTGTGCTCGTATTCTGCATGCCGTAACTAATTTTGAGTGTTCTAAGATAGGGCTTTAGACTCGCCCTCAAAACATGATTTTAGTTTTGGTAGTGTCACTCCAATTTTTTAGCAAATCCATTCATCAGAGTATAAAAAACTCATTCTTTCTCTTTAACCATTTTCTTATTTAGGCGGGTTAAACTTACAACTTGTTGAACCATCATTTTTGCCAATCGCTAATTTTTGCTAGACTATAATTTTGCTACTCAATGACTTCTTGATATAACATGTTGCTTCCTTAGTAGTGTGGTATGCAAGTCAACATAGACTTCACTTTACCAACTAACTCAATGAGTTTGGTAGAATTTGCCGCATCGCTACACCAGTCAGCGTAAATGAATAGGAAAATGACTTTCGCAAACAGCTTTGATCATTGAAAGTAACTGAAATATCTTGTTTGGTCAGTGATGCAAGTAAATGACATTCACAGCTTTACCATGGTTATCATGTGCAGACATAGAATGTGCGTTTTATAAGCGTGAGAACCATATTTATAGTCTATAAAATAACACATGCACAGACTGTGTGGCCTATGCTACACGCTGAGCGTGTAGGAATATTCATTTGGAGTTTGGCGTGAGATTTGGAATGTTCGAGTGAATTACTTCATCTGACACTTGCATAAGAACTTTCAAGAAAAGTTTGTGTGGAATTCCGTTTTTCCCTGAACAGCAGTCCATCGTTGGGAGCGAGAAGAACAGTTCAAAGACCCCAGCATTTCTTGTGGTGAAATCAAGTAGCTTTGGAAAGTTCAGATGGAGAAGGATGCAGCAGTATCTGCTTATAAGAATTTATGTGAACGTGCATGGAAATGTTGAAGGTTGAGGTAAGGTTAAACTTGGAATAAGATTAGCTTACATGGGTTGAGTTTCAAAATGATACAGAAGTTGGTTAATTTTGTGGTTTTGGTAAAATTTAGGGTTCGGGTTTGGAAAATGGTTAGTGTTTTAGTTTGGAATATAGAATATCGCTAGGAAAAAAGCTTTGAGGAAACATCATTTCAAGTGGCTTCGCGAAGAAGTTTTGTGATCTCTTTTCAATTCGTTTTTGTGCTAGTTGCTGCTTCCCTCTTCAACGTCGTGGTCAATGTGAGGTAAAGAACATTCAAATGTACAATTTACTTCTTATTCAGTGAATTTGCTGATGTAATTGTGGCGTTATTAAATATTTTAAATGTAATCTGTTGTAAATGATACTGAAATGCCGTAAATAAACTGAATAGTAATGTAATACGATAATATTGTTTTAAATACTTTTTTCCTTTCTACAGTATATTCTGATTAATTTTTTTGATTTAGTGTTTATGCATAAAACTGCAAGATTTTTATTTTGTTTTTGAAAATCTGATTTTATCATTAGCTGTAACCCTTAAATTTACCTTCAAAATAAATCTCGAATAAATTTTAAACAACTGTGCAATGTGATGCAGTGTTTGATCTTCAACAGTTTTCGTAGCACAGGAATTTTGCCAACATGCATGAGTTACTATTTTGTAAATTCTAGGAAAACGTATCTTGTCCCCAGCAAAAGTATTTGTTTTCTCTCAAGAGATGTGAAGCAAACTATTTGAATCCTGACACAAGTCAGTGAGTAATAAATTTTTCTGATGCACACACAGATTGTTTCTAAATAAGAGTTGCTCATAATTCTTCAATGTGGAGTAAAGCTGACGTACATGAGAAGCTTTCGGCATTACTCCTTCAAATTTTTATGAGAAATGTCAGGCTAGTGGACATTTCAAAATTCGAAGACATTTCGGAACATTTCAAAACTTGTGGAAGAAATGTCGGACTCTCCTGAGAGATGTCACACTAAAAAAGTTTCGGCGCTGTGCGATTTTTATGACATTTGTACTTCAATAAAGATTTTAGAACGCAGACTTCGAACATACCAACAATATGAACAGTTACTTTATTATTAGTTCACATTCCGTGTTATTAAATCTGGCAAAAAAAAGCATTTCTTTACAAATGAAGAACTATTAGGAGGGATTTTCAAACACAAATATAACATCGACTTTTAGGTTTCGAGTTTCATTTGTGGACGTAGTTTAATAATTGACATCTTAAAATAACGTTGAGATTCTAGTGATATATTCAAGTGTACGTATGGATGTTCTGAAACCCACACGTAGGAAAATAAGCACCTGGGTTTATATTTTTTTATATGTGTGAGCATATACCTGCCACAAACAAGAGCTTAGGTCTGTGATTTTTGGTTTAGTCTGATTAATTTTTGCAAGAAGTAAAAATTGTAATTCTTACTAACGATAATTTCAGACTCTAAAGGTAAGGAGAGCAGTAACCTACAGCTCGTGTTTCCGTTGCCACACAAGAGTGTGGCATGGATAGATTTAAAATTCTTCCATGAAGAACGCTCACACGCGTATTGAAAATTTTTTGATGGAAATTATAAAAGTACTGGCAAGCCTGCACAGCTGAAATACAAAAACACATTTCAGCTATCCGCACACATGTGCATTAAAGTAAATTCTAAGACGAACACTTGAGCTTCAAGTGGCAGAAAAAATAGGAAAACATACGTACATTATGTACGTTTATTTCGTCGCACTATTATCAAATCGTATTTTTCAACTTCTTTTACAACACCAATCGCCAATACATGAATTCAACAATAGATAAAAAAATTGAACACGACAAGGGATATCAGAAGCGTTAATTGTAGCTCATTTTGAAATTTGAAGAACCTCTTGCAATAAATACAATGAAATACACGCGATCGTCATAGAGTATTTTTCTGAAACATTCTAAAAGAGTTATTGTTCGTATCAGTAAATGAAACAAAAATGTTTGCCGAGCGCCAGGAAAGAATTCTAAATGTTCAAGCACCACCAGCTCCTGATACGCTCAACTGTATCCATTGTTCAATTCGCTTCTAAATGTCTGAGGCATTCAAGAAAATTGCCTCTACAGTGTGATTTCAAATGCCTCGTTTGCGCAAAACAACAGAGACGTTGATAAAAACGCGTTGAAACTGTGAAGACCCTGTAGATCCTGATTGCTGGTTATACTCGTATTTTACTCTCATTCAATTTCAATGGCCCATTTACACCCTTAATTCGGCTCCACCTTTTCATTGAGATCTCATGATCCTTTTAGTTACGGTTTAACTTAAACTTAATTAAACTTGCGAACTCACCAGTTTATAATAAAAAAGAACGAAGTGTGTAGATATCCTGGCGCCGGCGCTGCGTCGCGGCTGCTCCAAACTTGTGCCAGCACCAGCATGACGGATCTCTGCCATCCGAGGACACGTACACTGAGTCCCAGTGGAGGGTAAAGAAAACATTTCTAAAAGCTGCTACGTTCGTCATACTGACGCTGAAAAATAAATGTTTTCTGGGATAAATTACAGAGACGAGAAACAACAATTTCTCACCGCCGCTTTTTACAGCCACCCGTAGAAAATTGAAAGATTGGAAAAAGTTTTTCAGTTCCTTAACGTGCCTCAAGATTCCAGGTGAACTTAAACCATGGTTATTTTCAGGCTAATTTACTGTAAGGAATGCTTTCACAAGCATTGCATATGATTTGCGATAGCGAAAGCTGTTCTGAATTAGATTTTCTTTCCAAAAAGTCATATTTTGATTACCTGACAATAGAGTAGAATATGGCAAGAGGAAGGAGCAGTTTGGTTAATTCGTGGGTTGCTGCCCAAGTCCCATGAATAATGCAGGTATTGCTTCTGGATTCTCCTGAGATACTCTGTATGATAACTATGATGCATTTTCTCGTGAACGTAGAAGTAAAATAATAACCATTGATAATTTTCAACCCAGTTCAGAGGCTTAGCCACTTTTTAAGAATAATTCATTACGGGAGGAATAGCATTTTTGAGTTCCCTCACTCCATGAGTCGTCCTGTGGTTGCAATAAAAGAACAACATTTTTTTCACTTCTAGTACCTGTTTTACATGGATCAAGAATTTAGGCTGAACATGGAAAACAAACTTACTGACAAAAGTTGACAGTTCAGTTATCCATTCAGTTACCTTCGCAACATATTCGTAAATGGAATTAGTATAAAATCATATTAGAAGTACGGAAGTCATTAAAGTTTTATATTTTGAACGACTTATTTCATTAACATTGATCCGGATGGGATCAGTGCCAGTTGCTTTTAATGCGTCCAAATTAATCTCCCTGTTATTGCCCTTTTATTGCCACTCCGTTGAGTCAGGGTCCTGAAAGCATTCATTTCAGAGGAAGCTAAAATTTATTGTCAGGTTTGAGTCCAGGTAGTTGGCATGACTGTCCCTCTGCACTGCAGCTCAACAAACACCCTTAATATTGGCGTCTCTCGTATTTAAATATCAAACAAGCGGCTCATCATTCCGGGTCTTCAAAGTAAATAGTAGAAACCTGAAAAAATATGATTAAAATAATCGCAATTTTAGCCAGAGTTACAAATTGAACGGTAGATAAAAGCTCAAATATTAAATTTTGAAAATACTTTGTCTTATTGGGAGACAATAAAATTTTGATCATAACCTTAAATAATCCGTAGCTACAAATATTACCAGTAATAGAAGTTATGACAAACAATAATCGTGTTATTTTCAGAGAAATTTATTCGTTTGCGGACGCCTCGGAAAGACTCCGCAAGTCCGTGTTGGCATTCCAGTGGAATGGAAAGAGAAGCCACTGCTGAGATGAAAGAGAAACATCGGAGAAGCTCCAACACGGCAGTCAATAACCTAGCAGAGTTGAATGTTTTTATTTTGGAGGTATCGCGATAGCGAGACTTATTGACACTGCCACTGGGAGACAACTGCATGAATCAACCCCGAATTTGGGTCAAGCTTGGGGGAAGGTTTCTCTCAAAACAAGCTTCAAATTCTGGGGTTTTGCATTCGATGTTATTTTGATCCTCAAATTTAAATTGATCTCAGGGAGATGTCAGTAAGTTCATCTTCAAGAGAGGACAGAATTTAGACTGTAGATACTCTTAAGTCTAACGAATTCTGTCTACCCAGGTTTCTTAATCAGATTGCTTTCTAAGTTCATTGACGGCATAACCTATTTTTATTCTAACTTTGTGTTCATGCTTGATAGATTGTTTAATCTCATCAGAGATTTTTGAATAATTTAGTCTAAAGAGGAGATAGTTTCGATATATATTGACCCTTGCGTAAATTTAAAAAGATTTCTAAAAACTCTAACTTATTTACGTTGAAATGCTGTTTACTATCAATGCAAGGGTAAGTTAAATCTAAGGATCGCTTTAGTCGAAAAGAAAACGTAAGAAAATTCAAGCAAAATTTATAGTTCTGGTTTATATTAAATGATGGGTACATATTGATAGCTGTGGATTTCATCAGAAACAGAAAAAACAAGAATTCAGATGGAAAATATTTACAAAATTAGGCACAGTAATTGTAGCACAATTTGTTTTCATAACTTTCGTATGCAATGTACGTGTAACACAGTCTTCGAGTTCTGTACGAATTCATTCAAACTTCTGTAGGGCTGATTGGTCGACTTCTAGGGAATCTTACACGTAAGATAGAAAGATGAACAAATGTTAAAGGGAACATTTTTAATGGAAAACACTTCAAAATACAAAGGTTCTATCCTCAGTGCTAAAATAAAAGAGAAGTCAAACATAAAATATGTCGAAAATAAAAAGTGAGGTACACAAATGGACCTATAACCAAAAACCTAATTGTCTTAGATTTGTCAACCAATTTATTTACTTAAATGTCAATTTATTTATCAACCAGCTTTAATGCACGCCACACACGCAGCAATGTGTTAGCTGGTTAGAATAAAATAGAACAACAGGAACGAGCCTTTTGGTCCATTGATAGGGTGCTACGCAAGTCCCAACCCGTCTAAAGTAAAGGCATCAATTATGCATATACACCTCTATCACCCACAGGCATTTCAGTCCCGCACTCTAATCACACACGGATACTAAGATCTACGGATGATATAGAATCAGTAATTTATAGAAATGGGAATTTCGTTCCCAGTAATTGTCGAGATGATTTTTGAATGTGTACACAGAACCAGCAGAAACGACGCTTTCGGGCGGCTGGTCCAGCCAGTTTAACTGGAAAGAAGCGAATAAAAAACACTTTCAAGAGAAGCCCTACCACACAATAAGTGAATTTAGCGGAGAAAGTTGGTAGTTCTCACGTTGCTGTTGAGTGCTTCACAAAATTGAAGAGGTCCAGATGCTCGACACATACAGTGGTTGAAATAAATATCAACCATATTGTCAAAGTTCTATTTACTATACCTATACAACTGCAAAACCAATCAACTTTGAACAACCTTGTGTAGTTTTCTATGACAAATTCAAGTTCAAAATTATATAGGAGAAGAAATGAAACATAAACATTCTACGAATAAAAATATTGAATGGCACAGTAATTGTACTCTTACCAGAAGGATAATAGTGTTAGTCGTGTTAGGAGGAAAAAACACTCTGCTTGTGATCCTAAAAGCGTCATCCCAACTGTAAAGTTTCAGAAAAGAAAGAAAGAAAGAGAGAAAAAAACAGTTTATTTCAATCTCGTTGATACTCAAAATATTCAACATCGGGTTTTCAAACACCTTATCGTTAAGATCCTTGAAGGATATGAATGCATTGGTTAATAATAACACAGAAAAAAATTGTATGTAACAAGTTGCGAGTCTTAGTTTTCAACAGGATAGCTGAAATTTTGTAATTAAATACGCGAAAAAGGCTGAAATATCTAGAAGAACTTCATAGAATTAATAATATTAAAAGTTACGTATCAAAAAATCGATACATGAAACGGGAATTTGAACATACCATGAATTAAAAGGAATGAAAACCGATTGAAGGGAAGCAACATAATAATATAAAGCTGCTTTTCCTCTACAGGTACTGGTAAACTTTATATTATTGAATGCACTATGAATTGCACGATATATCGTAAACATTGTTGAAAATAATCTCTTGGTGTCTGCAAAGGGCCTGAACTTGGCAAAAGGATGAACGTTCCAACCCAAACATACTGCCAAGAACACATCATTGGAGTTTCAATGGAAGAAAACGAAAGTAAAGATCTAGTCGACTATAAAGCATCTATCTTTAACACAAAAATTCTTGCTCTCACGTGGCTGGAATGATCAAACATGCAATTGAAAAGATCAGTTGAAAATGTTGCACGCAACAACTATATTCTTCAGATATAGAACCTCCTGACTGCCACTTTTTTGATCACTTAGGAATTACTTAAAGAATTATCATTCCACGTCTGTGTTGAGGTCAGGACGAGGCTTAAACAGTTGGTCGACTCAAAATCTTAAGATTTTTAACAGCAAGATATTGAAAAGCTAGTACACCGACACCAGAAGATGATAAACAATAGAAGAAAATCGAAATGCGATTGATCTATTAGATATAACAATAGTAATACAATTGTAGCAAACTTATGTAAAACCACAATGCATTACGGTATCACCAAAAAATATATGAGCAATGGAGTACCCAAGTCAGTCCCACAAAATATAAATTCGATTTGCAGCTTGAAACTTGAAAGAAAATTCAGAATACAAAAAGAGACTAAAAACGTTCCGTTTTCGATTCGAAGTGTGATCACGAGCGACTAAAATGGCATTCAGGCGTTCGCTAACGCCTTTCAAACAAACAACCGAAACAATTCGTTCATCGAATGCAATAACGGCCTCATGGATAAAGCCTCTGATTTTCCCCTAAATCAGGAAAGTGACCAATTGTGGGAAGTTTTGTTAGGAAGAAAAAACTTCCCCTGCCGTCACAAACTCAAGGTTCCATATCCTAATACACGGACAACCACAGCGCTAGCGTCAGCATTTTGCCTGGAATTTAGCGGCATGTGAACTCTGGACTTTGTACTCCGAGCATGCAGCTGGTGACTGGATGAAGGTCCTCATTATTAAAATTAATTGATTTTCATCTGCAAATTGGTTCCTTTTATCACCGTTATAAATCAAGTTGTTTAATTTTAATATAATAATAATAATGATGAAAAATTATTTATTCTTTAAAATCATTTTGGATTTTATTTTCCAGAGAAGAAAACTAAATGAGTTATTCAAATTATGCGTATTTCGACGATTTTGTACAACAAATAAAATTCATGATAATGTTATTGGATTGATATTGTACACACTGCCTTGCTTTAAAGTTCCAAATAACTTCGTGTAGTATGTTTTGTTTCCTACTGACAATTGACTTAAAATTAACATAACATTGAATTAATTAATACGTTGCGAAGTAGAGATACTAGCAAATTTGAACTTAACTTTTATTCAATATAAGTACCACAATCAGCCTTCTGTCCTCACTTCCTCGAAAATTCTTGCTCTATACTGCGCTGTTGTACATGGTGATCGTTGATATTTCATAATTTCATTGCATATTCCTTCAATGTTTGAAGTGCACTTCGGTAAGTTTTATGATTTAAATCTTATTGGAGACTGAACATTAGACATCAAAGAACGGAATACAGCACCAACTAGCTTTGTTTGTATCATAGAAAGCTCTGGCGAGGACACATAATACACTGAAACCTCAGAAAATATTAATGGAAGTCAGTTAGACTGCGGGATGTTATTCTGCCATTATGCAGAACACTTCTTATAAAAACTTTCTTTGTTTTTCCAAATATTCTAATTAAAATTTCGTAAATTTTTCAAATAATCTCATTTCATCTACCCATTCAATGTCTATCTTACCTAGGTTCCTCCTCACCATTCTCAGAAGCTTTTATTAAGAGAGGGGACAAAGGAACTGGCTCGAAAACGAGACAAAGAAGTTCCTGTTCTCCCAAGAAGAGTTCGCTGGTATCACTATTTAAGTAAGCATCGCTAAAAGACCAAAGCGGATGATCCGGATGAGACTCTCCGCCGAAAACGCCTCCGGAGTTTTCCTTACGAAAGACGATAAGAAAGCAGAAGATCCGACAAAAGTGGGGGTCATGCTTCTCGCATGCTAAGACAGGCGAGTTGAAGTATAGGATTTTTATGGAAAATCCTGGAAATACGGGAACTCTTTCAAGCCAATCCTAATCGCAGAACGATGTGAATCTCCCAATGGGCTTTTAAAAATATGAGCCGAGAATAATTTGACTATTTCTTACGATCTTGATGAAAATGCCTGTTAGTTGTAAAAAATGGTATTCAAATTGAGTATTTCGAGTTCTTAGGGAATGTTAAATTTTATTTAAAGAGTTGGGCGACTAGCGAAGACAATTAAATCCACCTTCACTCAGCTATAAGCCAACGACGATAAAATTTTACGGTGAAATATTTATTTGTCTGGATATTTAATGACGTTAATAATATGGCCTAATGCAGCAATGAAGTCTAAGGATAATAGCTTCATATTACAGGTACAAAGTGGGGCATAAATACTGTTTCAGAACAGAAACAATTTTTTGTTGAAAAAAGACACTCATATCAAGGCCTGATTTAGAAAATAGTAAGTAATTTACTAATCTACGACAACAACAAAAATTAATCAAAATGCTTCTCTTTTGTCCTCACTACTTTGCGAAGTCTTTAAGGAAAGTCTTTATTGGCCTCACGAATTACACTTCCAGGGCTATTTTCTCCCAGCATTTACGCAATTTTGACTTTAGAACTTCAATACTCTGGCAAGGAGTAGGTCAAATACTCTTTTTATCAACAGTCTGTTGATTTTAGGGTTTCTCTCTAGTTAGAATATATCTCAGTCTGTTTTCATGTTTCTCTATAATGAACTTTCGCATCAATTCTACAGACATTGTCAATCGTTAATGGATAATTGATCTGTATAAAATTAGGTATATCTTTGATGATTAATTTTATAAAATTTAAGTGGGTAATATTTGCGAAATGCTAATTATTAAAATTGATTTGAAAACATGTAACAAGAATTATGCCCCACCCTGTAGATACACAGTGTGATGTAATGTAAGTTCATCATTGAAAGAGCGAATTAGAAAAGTCAAGTCGAAGGAGAACGAGATCAAGCCTTCCTTTAAAATGAAACTAGGTAATTCCTGAGTGTAATGAAGGCAACCAGAGGGTCATAATTCTTTAGGAGCAGACTCAATTATTTTGAACCAGAACGCCTTAAAATTTGCAAAGTCCATTTTTGAACACATAGGGCACGAGTGGAAATTACATCTCCCGTAACCGTACCATCAGAGTTTTTGATTTACGAATTGACCAAACGAATGATTTTGTCATCTTTTTAGACAAATGAGCTCAAACAAAATTTTAGCTACTTTCATCAAGATTGGAGAAATTCTTTATCTAATAGAAGTCGCACCCATTAAAACCTTAGCCAAGAAGGTTTTTGTTATATGGAATGTGCATGTTGTTCTATTAGCGTCATACTTATATAATGGTTCCAAAACCTATCGTTTTAGACTTGTTAAACCTCTTCAATACCTGAACAATTCACAGCGCAGGGAGCATCATGCCTCCACCGAGGACTTTGACCTTGCCCTTGTTCCTGTGACATCTGAACTAGCTTGGCTGATAACTCCAGGTCATTCTTGAGCGTTCTTGCTATCGATCGGTAGCGAATATTGGAGTTGGATACCAGTTTTCTCCTGCCTCTCCGGATTTCCTCGCTGCTTCACGCTAGAATTACTCTAATGTTCACTAGCACCAGCGGTATTACTGATAAGAAAATTGCTTAGTCGTGTGAAGGTAAAGGCTCCTATTCAGTTTGAGATCAAGTCTCCCCATTTCTCTGTCCTACCCGTTATGGAGAACAGATACAAATAAATACTCGTATTAAAATATGGGAATAAGTTTATTATCTATACTCATTTAAAAATAAATTTAATTTCGAGGTTTTTCAGTCGTCAACTGTTCGTTAAGAGTGTAAATACGGACTGTTGCTTGATATTTATGCTTAACTGGAAGCAATGTATGTGTAGTATTTATTTAAAAATTAATCAATACATTTAGTGTAGTGTATACTTATTTGGACTCTCAGGTACACGAAATCTTTTCCAGAGTGTTGGTTGATGGCAAAATATTTTTAAACTCTATTAAGTTAAGTGTTCACAAATTCATTCTAAACAAATATTTACTTGTCTTACGCCTCAATTTTTCATAAAGAAAGTTAAAACTAATTTACTATATATTCTCCGACTCTGTTCATCATTCTCACTGGACGGTACCATAAGTTTCCATTCAAATTAACCCTCGTTACTCTATTCAATAAATTTTCATCGTCCAAAATTCTGAATCAACATCTCTTTTTGCAAGAACACTGGAAGGCTCTCGTGCCAACTTCTACTCTGCAGGACAAGAAGCTCGTTAACTGGACAAGGCTGGAATAAGTTGCCTTGTCAGGCTTGTGACACATCAAGACAGAACTCTGCAGTTCTCCCAGAACCCTAAACTTGTACTCCCACTACCCTAACGCATCAAAGTCAAGGACTCTTGCACGCCTAAAGTTGCCTAGTCGCGAATTGTTCCTTCTGCGTGGCTGGGTACAACACTTCGCAATTATGGGGATTTCATCTGGACATTGCGCGGCGCACTTCTATAAACTTGAGCTCCAAGCGAGCGCTGTTGGATGCTGCGGCCTCAGAAAGCGGCTCAACATTGGCTGAAGTCTGCCTAGCCTTGGATGGTAAGGTGATCATTGATATTGAAGTGATAAAAAGAATCATCTTTAAACGCCTTTGTGGGTTGAATGGATGCATGTGTATTATGAAAGTGCTCACGGTCTGATAATTTGGATAATCTAGCGTCTAAAACTAAATGATACAAATTATGAACTTATAACACCTTAGAAACATTTAGAAGCAAGATAGATGTTTCACAGTGGTGAAACATAATTCTCATTGAGATATAGTTTTATAGATCGTTGTGCTTGTACGAGGTGTGATCTGAAGTGCGATTTAATAAATTTTTTATAGTGTTGTTTTATTTGTGCATGAAATTATTTGAAAGTACTGAAGAAACTCTTGAGATAACAAGTCGGTTACGGTACGTTTTACATTTTTGAATAAACAAAGCGTGTAATTAATAAATGATGTTTAGTTTCATTCCATAGTGACTGTGTGACATTGAATACTTATCGTTCAATCTACTTATATAACTGACAGTGAAACTCCATTTCTCTCTATCTCTCTGTCTCTCTATCTCTCTGTGTGTGTCTTTCCCATTACATCCTATCTATTACTGAAAAACATTATTGAACTGAAATCAGAACGATTATACATGTATTTAAAGCATTATATTGTAGATTCCAAAGGTGCCGGATTACAATAAAATAATCTAATGTTTCCAGTTATTAGCCTTCTTCTCCTACACGGCCATGTTATCGGTAGTGTTGATTCCGTGTGTGTTGGTTTGGGCCTCCGTGCTGCTACTGCTGGGCTTGTAAACTAATGCCTTACTCTCTCGTGGTCTTCCTTTGTTCCAAAACTTCCCCCTCTCTTATGTTTTTTACAGCTGCAGTGGATAAGAAGCGAAATTAGACACTCCAATGATGGGATACTTTATTTCAGTTTCTAAATATATAATGAGGGTGAAAGAATATGAATCATTGAATATTCTGTCGAAAAAATCTGTTTTATTACCGTAAAAATGTCTTTATGGTAAGAAAATATGCACTTTGAGTAAATTATTCAGGCAAGTGAAGTATATGACTGAAAAGCCCGTAGACAAGCGTGGAAAACAACTCTGCAGCACCAAGAATAAGAAAAGTTACGCGGAGCTTGTTCATCATTATCCATGAGAAAATGACATTTTTCCCGCATTAAAATACTGTATGAGAAACACAATTAGAAAAATTAAATTTTAATGCTATGAATGAACGTGCAGTAAAAGCGACATGAGCTGACAGGTGCCGAGTTTATGGTGCCTTGAGTTAACCTCAAACGAAATGCATCAGTAATGGCTGCGAAAATTAGTAGGTGTAAATGTAGGAGCAGATAATACTCAACATACCTTTAAGTATATTGTAAAACTTGTCTTATTTTTACCGCATCGTTTCACAATATAAAATTTATATGAGCTGCATTTTAAGTAATTGAATAAGTTCAAAGTAATCATCGAGAGCTCGGCAATTATACTAATCGAAAACATACGGGGGCATAAAACTACTGACCTTACATTGAATTAAATTGCAACCCTGAACTTATTTACAGCCAAAGCCTAATTCTGGGTGAAATTTCCCTCGCAACTTAGAGTGCTGTCTTTTATTGGCGTCCCCTCAGAGGTTTCTTTTAATTACCACAATGAGCAACGCGGGGAGCAGTACTTATAACGTCTCATTTTTTTAGCTGTTGGTGTTCACGCGCTAGATCTGTACAGCGTAATTCAATTCAGTGGAATTGATAAAAAGAAACTAATATTTGGATTTAAGAAAACGGATAGTGCAGGGAAGTTCTGAATATTAGAATTAAATCAAAATTAGGTATGGTAGAGTCAATGAGAACTTCAACAAAAATGAAAAGATTAAACAATATGCTCGAAAAATAAGATTCAAACTTTAAACTTGTAAGCATTTTAACTGCCTTGTACAGCAACAACGACGATACTTGCATTATACCGGTATTTAAAAAAAACGATTCATGAAATTTTAATCGGAAGGTTGCAAGAAGTCACTCCGGGAGTAAACTTATTCCATCGGTCGTTTTGTAAAAATGACTCACTGCTTCTTTACAGAGACTAATTTGAAAAAAGTAAAAAATGGGATGATTGCATGGTCTGAGATTCTCATTAAAACAACCGTTCCTCACGGGCGCAATGCTCTTAGAAGTCGGATACACAATCCAACTTCAAATCTTACCTCACAGAACACTTGATTTACGCACGCCACTATCGGCTAAATGTCATGGCTTTCTTGCTACGAAAGCGTCGTAGGCCCTCTTATTTATGCCTTTAAATTCATTACCCTATCGAATTATTGACAACCTTTACAGAAACAGAGGCATCTAGGCGATGCCAATGCATACGTGTAGCTTGATGGATACGAGACATGACGTCGTGCTTGTATCTGCTACCGTAAGACCTTGTTTCCAAAATTAAAAATATTGTAGCCCTAGATGCTTTGGTAAGATAATATACCTACCAGTTGTTGATTAGATTTTTTACAGTTCAGTTTTATTTGATGTAAGCCAAGTGTAGTTGGGGTTATGTTAAGTTGAGAATTAAGAATTATGAGTTGAGAATTAAGAAAGTTTGTTAAATTAAGAACCTTCAAAAACTCTGCATTCTAATAGCATGTTTCTCACGGTAACGTTGATTTCAATCGCAGTCAGTATTGCTGTGCAGGTTACCATGCTAAAATATTGTCAGTGGATGTAAATTTTATTAAAATTTTGAAATTTTTCAGTAAAATATATTATTTAGATATTTCCGTTCATTTATTGTTTACTGACAGCTCTAAAGTTCATGAAGAGAATTTAGATCCATGAAATTATTTTATACGTACAGTTTTTTTTATTTCCTAGATTAGTAAAAATGAAAAGGGCCGGACAAACTGTCCGCCATCTGCAGACATCTGCAGATGGAACTTGTCATGTGCAGTACTGCAGCTTCCAACTCAAAAAAAGTTTCAAAATGATTGACGCCATCCAATATAGAATATTCAAGCGAATATTATGAGAATGGTTGAGAAGATTCGTAATTCAAAATGACTAAATTAGTAGAATCATGGAGCAAATATTTATATCACGTTATTGCTGCAAGAAAATCCTGATACTATGTATTGGAAGGAACCAAATAGATTTTGATCCCCTCTTGATGTTACATACATCAAGAGCTTCACATGAAGCACAAGAAATAAGACGAGTAAATTTTTGTTACATATGAATTTTTCAATAAACTTTTCCACAACACGCTCTGACATAATATGCACGCTGAATTGGTCACTAAAGCGATGTCATGTCGAAACAAATTCCTGGACTTCAGAAGTATTGAGAATTACTGTCATTTTATCATTTCTTCTCAAGAATTTGTTCAAAAAATACCAATACGATTGAATTTGTATCAGCTGAGTTATCGTGTAGTCATCTCACCATTCTCTTTGATGCCTCAACAGAATTGTCTTCAATCATGATAATTGGGACTCTTGAAGGGAATGGTTGATAAATAGCAACATATGTTCCTCGGAAACCAAATCAATCGTTAACTTCTGCAGAATTGACAGAACGATTCTACAGAATTGATACGACTTTCCCGGAATTTCAACTTAAACTTGCTAAATTTACCTGATGTTGTCTCAATCGACTAGGTAAGACAATGACAGCAGGAGGTAGATCTCGTGAGAATTTCCTGGGTTACTTCCCCTCAACGCCAGTAACTGCTACGATTGCTCTAATTTTAAATTTATCCGTAGCGTTCGGTAGCGTAGATGAGTTTTTTATTTCATGTACTTAATCACCATGTGGTTTGGAGGATCGTCAACAAGCCTTTCTGAAGAGACTTATCCAAGAAAACTATAAATGTTGTCTCCACTGCGCTTGAATTTTCTATTGTACACGTGCAAGTTAACGCTCCAGAAATCTTTAATGAACCGATTATTGTTTAATCTGTCAAGTACTTTAGCGTATTTGTTGAGGTAAGCGTGTTCTGTAGGAAGCCTATACTGCATTTTGTATAAATTCATTTTATTTTAATGAATAAGTAACCAGTGCGATAAATCCGGAGAAAATCGTTTGAGTGGTTGTCAACCACTGAATTTGTACAACAAAAAGATGACAAATCTTTTGGCTTACAAGTCACTCAAAGAAAATAAAAATAATTATCAACTGAATATACCGATTTATGTAGTGCTTTCTACATAATTATTTCCGACAAATCACATGTGTGAAAAATTTCATCAAAGTAATTACTATTTGAATATGTGTATCCTAATTTTTTACTCTGCTTGAATATGTGTACAACTATTTCTACAAAGAGTAAATGAAAGTATGTATGACTGTTTTTAATGTTATCAAGTCTCAGGTACGATCACTTTTACAAGAAGTAAAGCGTTTGATCTCACTTTATTCCGTTTCATGTTGGAAAAAATCTATTATGCAAAGACTCAGTTGGTATATGTCTTCATTATTTCATATAAATTCACCATTTAGCTAAAACTGTTACAAAAATAAAAATAAAAAAAGTAAGCTATAGGTTGTGCAAAATATTTTTCAAATTCAGCCCTTTACTACGCCATGAATTTTCCACCAAATATCGCTCCAAATATTTCAACCGTTACTGTTGACCCAAATTGTTACCGGAACAGATGGTAAAGCTGCAGCCTGTCTATTATGCAGCATGTCCGGTGTGACGGTTGTACCAAATAATTATACGGTCTGTTTAATGAACTCAGTTTCCTATAGTTACTTCACTTGCTTACCGTTGAAGAGGAAACAGATAATATACTCACCCTATGTAACATGTACGTTCAATCTCGTTTCTATTACCAATGCCTATGTGAAGTTTTTCTGTCTTTGGTTCATGCGTCTCCCAGTAAGTAAACAAATGGTGATCAGAAATAATGGCTTTCAGGATAAAGATGTAACGCGCTATAAAACTCCCAATTAAAATTAAGGTATTTAAATTTGTTGGAGTAATATTTATGTGTGTTGCCGGCAAAACTTTTAGTTTGGCACATCAAACATTTCACTGGCGTACAATTATTTCGATCCTGCTTTAATTGGGACAGAATTCAAAGTCCTGTAATATCCGTGACAATCTAATTTTGTTAATTTTGCATGCTTCACTAATATTTCCTGTTTTTCTACTTCTCTGACACATTCTCTGTATCAAGAAAAAAATTAAAGCCTTCGTTTTTATTCACCTTGATCCAAGAAACAAAGAGTAAGCCTGAGTTCGTGCTGACTCTATGGGTTACGGTAGTCAACTATCACTGTTGGGACACAACAGTGATAGTGAAGCCTAACCGGTAGTCAACTATAATATCACTGTTGGGACACAACACATAGACGTTATTACATACTTTTTTTAACGCAAACTAGTCTCAAGTGTATATTTTTTCTTACATGTCTTAACGATTACACTGACTGAAATGTTCTATACATGTAGCATGTTTTTTATTTCATTTTGATTTTCCTAATGCTATACTTCAGTTATAAGAAGGAACATTTTTATAATAGAGCGTCTTAACGTCTAAATTTTGTATTAACATTTTGATAAAAAACAATTTTGCCTCACTCAAAACAGCAGTGAAGTTGGAGGCTAATTTCTGAGCTGTTCAGCGAGAAAAACCATGCGCAAGTTCCCAAGTTTAAATATTTACAAGGAAGATAAAACTGTAAGCAAGGGATTCTTTATGCCTTGTTAATATTTGTGCTCAAAACTTCTATAAAAGAAGTCGTTGAACCTTTGGCCATCTTTGCAACAAAAGTTTGTCGCTACCTTAATTAAAGTCATTAAGTCCAGCATGATGGAGTAATTTCATGGCTGACCTCTGCATATTTGCAGCTAGCACAGTAATGTCTTATGAATTCAAAGTTAATGTTTATATTCGAGTAAATTAGCGTTTATTTTTAATCGAGTGAAAGGAGCTTTAACATGCAACATTCTCCTTCAAATAGTCATATTCTTACATATTTATACGCTTGTCTTCGCTTCAGTGTGTCATTCTTCCTTCGAGTAACTCCTTTGGTCCACTTATATCATTAATTTAGTTGTTTCAACATAGTAAAACTCAAATCTTAAGTGACGCCCATCATAACCTAAAAACAACCTAAAAACAGTCTCAAGTGATGACACATGCGAAATAAAATGGTTTCAGGGGGCAGAAAAACTATTTAAAACACAGACAAAAAGAGTTATGCTACACTAATTAAATACTACATTAAGTCCGGGTGATAAATTCTCTTCAGTATTTCTTGTATTCAAATAACCCACAAAATAAAATTTTTAGTTTCTTTTCTGTCTGAGGCTTACAACTAAGAAACCGTGAGCATTTAGTCCGAATAAAACTTATGACTTTGAATAGAAACCGTTGAATAATGAAGTGGCATATTCACTTCAAAATGGGTACCTGCGAAGATCAAATTCTGTTAGAACTTAAAGAAAATGAAGTCTGAGGCAATATCGAAGTCGAAGTCAAAATATAAGTCAATGCCGAACAATAGAAAGCTAAACGAGTCTCAGCGAAGTGCTTTGCAACTTCGCTAGCAGACAATAAACTTGAAACAAAAGTAAAATTTCACTAGAAATGCACTACTTAAATTAGTAGATATTTTTTAAGAGAATATTTTATCCATTTCTTCTCAAGAATTTCATGTCTTCTGTGAATTACAATATGCATCAAAAAACTAACATTGAATAATTTTAATGGATCAGTTGCTAGGAAACCATCTAAGTGCAGAACATTACAGAAAACGCTTGGTTTTACAAACTGTAAACTGATGTTGGTTATAATTGCTATTTGAAAACACGTATATGTGTGTACCACAGGTTTTATTCTACCCAAAACAATGAGTTATTGGTTCTTTGCAATCAACTTTGCGAATCGGAGATTTATTTTTAAGAGTAAAATTCATGAAAATTAAAAATAATTTACAATCTAAATTTTGAATAAAAATCAAGCTTATTCGAAGCTAATGAGCAAATAATCGTTTACAAATTGTCAGCCATTTTCAAAATAAGTGTTATAATATTTGAAAAGGTGACTGCTTCGGTGTAGTACTCATATTCAATTTAATTTTGCATACATGAGCTCATTTCTGAATGCAAACGAACAGATCTGCAAAGCCATCCTCTGGTAATATTTCTGATCAGACCAGTGAGCGTGCAATCTGGTCATTAAAGTGCGGATCTCTTTAAATGTGTGGCAGGTTTGCACCTAGAGCGACTGTGTGTCGGTGGCAAGTGACCTTAGTGAACTGTATTATCAACAGCCTTGTTTTGTTTAGCTATCAAGTTCACCATGTTGTGTTTTAATAGAAATACACCAACTTAACATTAGATCGTTAGTCCACCATGTTCTGTTTTAAAGGAAATAGATCAACTTAACATTAGATTGCAAGTCCACCTTGTTATGTTGTAATGGAAATACTTAACATGGAAATACTTGTAATGGAAAAACTTAACATTATATCGCTAGTCCACCATGTTATACTTGGTGGAGTTGGTGAAATACACCAACTTCACACTGGATCGCAACGCTCTTACGATTATGTGTTATGTCAACAGCAGCATGTTGCTCATCAATGTAACTGTGGACTGCAGCCAGACGTCTTTGATGAGATGGGTAACTTAGTTATACATATTTCCTAGTACAGATTCTTTGCTATTCTACAGTGCGTAGAATATTTGCTGATTTTATCTCAAAAACATTTTCTCAAAGTTAACTCATGTTCAGAGGTATCAGTGGTAGTAGATCAACTCGTTAAATTTCTCCATCAGCTGAACTCTGGCGTGTGTCTTACAAACTTGTGAAACCCTATTCACATCGTACTTGTATTTCTAGGAAAAACTTCCGTCATCTAAAGACCATAATCACGGTTGCCTCGTTCTGATACTTTTACTCAGCCGATTTTCGGTTCACTAATTCAGTCATAGCTGTGGGATATTACTTAGGAATGTATTTCAAAAGCTAATTCGTAAATTTTATATTTGGGTACTGTTTGCTATGCAATTATGCTAGTTCTACATCGATCTTATTTTTGGTACACGACGCTGGCTTCTTACTATGCTCAATTCTGTGGCTCAAGCTCTATCTCCGCAAAAATACAGTTTTTTTCAATTATATTTGTTACATGGGCTCATCAAGCTTGACTATCAGTTTTATTCTAGTTCTTTAGCCAAACTACTCTCCTGCTCTTGAGCCTTCGAACTGGTAAGGAACTAGCCCCTGTCCAAAGTTTACGCAGAAGCACGAGACCATCGTTGACTCTTCCTCAAAGTTATGCGTTTATGAGACAACTTATCCAGCACCATGAAGGAAAGGCTAATCGAAACGACCAAAAACACAGATGATGTCGTCCCAACTTATGATTGGCGGCCGAGTGCTCTCGTCCAGAAGTGCTCCGGGCAGTTAATAAAGGACCCCTCGGTGAGCGTTCCGGCACCACTGAAAGCTGTGCGTTCGCAAAAAGAAAAACGACAAAATAAAACAAAAGATGTGTTGTGCTCCATATCCTCTACTCTCAGAGAGTCGTGGCTGGGTTACCGTGTGCCTTTTAACGCTCAAATTTTTTGTCATTTTGTGCTGGGCGAAACGATGACGAGAGAAGTTGGTGAAAAATCGACAGCTTCAATCTCCTACAATTTTTCATAAATTATAAAAAACACAAGCTATGAGGAAGAATTAAATATAATTCCATGACAGAAGAAGATTTGTACGCAAATCTCCTGCAGTTATTTTAAAACTTGTAACAAATTCCAATTATGATAGAGGGCAAAGAAATTCCGTCATTATGAGGAACAACGTGGCGCAAAGCATTTGACCGAACTTTGTCCCACATTTTGTAACGGTATTAAAAAAAGTATTTATGAATTCACTGTTTTTGAATCACTTGTATTGAATATATTGTTAGGTCATCAAATGAATATTCGATCTAGATAAACAGAAAAGTAGTTTTTGTTCGTGAATATGTTCCTAAGATGTTAGGTTTGATGAGGGTTCTATGATTGAGTAAGAAATGAGGCGGTGGTGTAGTTCATTGTCAGATTAACGTTAAATAAAAGTATGGATAAGACGTCAGATAAGTGTTAGGCAGGGACTATGGATTAAAATTTCAGTTCAAGTTGGAAGCAAGAGCGAGCACTGGTACAGGATTTGAGTGAGAGACAGTTAACAAAGATACTCTCAGCAGTGTGTCGTATTTACTCGTATTTGTTGTACGTTCAGTTGCTGTTTAATTTATAGTAGTTATATTCAAAAAAGTATTCAAACTTCAAACGGAAAATTAGCAACAAATAAACTGTTTTTGAAAATTATTTTCCAATTTAAAAAGAAATTGCATATTCATAGCATGTAACTCCATGAGTTGACCAGACCTGAAATTTACCTTCAATTCTAACGACAGTTTTCTGGGAGTCATCACCCACTGAACTTGCGTCATTCTTTCATAGATCACTGTCAGCTCCTTCACCCTTAAATAATCAACCACGACCGTGCGTTTATTATTCTCCCAGCCAAGCCCGGAAGGGTGATAAGGCACGGTTGTCTAACCTCGAAACAGAAATAACAAAAATAGTGTGAGTTTAACATAAAACTTCAACTTTCCGCATTTTTTTAATTACACAAACTGGCGATGGGTACGAAAATGTAATGAAGCCAACACAAACACATACATATTTTGTCGCCTGCGAAATCAACACATACACACACACACTCGCTCTTACACTCGCTTTTGCCCTCGCTTTTGCCATCGCCTTTTTCCTAGCTTTTGCCCACGCTTCTGCCCTTGCGTTTACTCTTGTTTTTGCACTCATTTTATGCTCATTTTTACGCTCATTTCACTCTTTTCACAGTCATTATACGCTCATTATATGCTCGGTTTCTACGCTTTAGACCATATCAGGATTAAGCAATGGAACACGTATTCATTAATTGGCTTCCATCTTCGTAATCTATTCAAAAAACCATCAAGAAGAAAGTACGTGAATCTGAAATAGGGAACAGGGGCAAGCTAAACTAGACGAGGAGGTCACAACAGCATGAGGGATCATCATTTTTATCAGGAACTGGAGAGATCAATCAGAACAGATCAATTTATAAGATGCGTGTCTCCTGAGTGCCGAGTTTAAGCTATGATAGTCCAAAGAGCAGTGAAAGAAGACCTTAAGATCAAATTTTGCACGAGACTAGAAGGTACCTTGTTACTCGAGAACATAGAAGATTGGAGAGGATGAAGGATATCTGGAATATGGGAAAATTGTCCTGGAGTAATGGTTTACGAATTTCATTTCAGAATAATTTTCCACAGGATGTGCTCACAAACAAAGCGCATTACTCTATATGCAGTCCATGTGTGATATTTTGTGAGGAAATTTCGTTGTACCATACTGTATATTGAAATCTATGCTCGTTTTAGAAACGGTAACATCACCTCAACAACGGTTGAAACACAGTCGTCAAAAAAGTAAACTGTGCAACGCTACTTCAGTAAGGTTCGTACCTAGATAAATCACACGAAGTATTCACGTATAGCATGTCTTTAAGACTTAACGCTTTTCCAGAGATAGAGGATTCTCAAACTCCTCCTTCCATGGTAGAGGATTTCCAAACAATGAGAGACGCTGTCCCATGTAGCGTTCTCAAGACACGTGATGTTCATTACAAACACCATGAGCTCCCTAAGCAGCCTAACTTGCAGCTTTGAATGCCTTTAACTATCTCTTGCAAATAATATTTTGAGCAGGACCTAATTGCTTACTATACCTTATTTGTTTTAGTGAACGATTGGCATATTATTCGGGCTGTACGACTTTTTCCATTACTGTATTCTCTTTTCTTCATTTTTGCAGTTTGATGTGATATTATTTGGTCAGAGCCCTAATTTTGGTTTGCGGGAGTCCGGGCTTGTTAGCCTGTGTCACAATTGTAGAATACTTCGAGCACTCTCCGTTCAATAACAAACAAAAGCCAACTCCGTCCGAAAGGTAGAGAAGAAGTCGTTAAAAACTTGGTGGGCCGTATGAAAATAACACAAACATCTAAGCTACAGAACGTCACGGGGCGAATTTTAAAGAGAAAAAGAGCTGTGTTAGTACTGGTTTAAATTGTCTTACTACCAGAAGAAAAGGGCAATTGCGTAAATCTTTGTCAGTAACGAGGCTTCCACTCCTACAAAATCTTTGCGACATCAGAAGCCAAGACTGCTCTTCTTTCTTGCAGTCGTCAGTCAACAGTTGGTCGATTTTCAGACAACAAAACACAGAATGGAGTTCTTGCCCAACGTCTATCTGTCTCTGAAGATCCTTGATTTCGACCAATTTGCAGCCTTGTCGCAGTGTTTGAGATGAACGACCACAACCTGTAGCACAGAACTAACGAATTTAACGAAAAGTGTTTTCACTTTTAATGATCCATAGCAAAAACCTCAGCCAGCATGGTGATAAACTAAACCCTGTTGGATGATTCACTGACTAGGAAGTAATTTTCGAAATGACGTGCGTTAGTTCGATGAGGGCTACGGGACCGATTGAGGTTTTTAGTTTTATATAGCGCATCTGCATTTATTCTACTCTTTCGAAAGATTGAATTTCGCAGTACAATTTCCCGATGCGAAAGCGCTATTCAAATGGGCGCTCGTTTGTTAAAAGTATTCCATTACCTTCATTTCGAAGTCTAAAGTAACGCGTGGACTCGGCCTCTTTAATTCGATTTCTTCTTGTTGGTTGTGCGGCATCATGTGTGCATACTAGAATCAATCGACGCTCTGAGCTAAAGGAAATTGTTTACGTAGAAATTCAGTAGCGTTGAAGAACCTGAAACATTTTTCATTACTAGGGTTGAATAATTCTGAAAACTCCAAGGTTACATTTACTACGATTTATGCTCCATATTTAGTATTAGCGAAAGAATGACGACAAATTCGAACCGGTTTGGTTTCAAGAAGAAAAATTACAATTTCATGTTGGTAAATTTAGTATGATAGGCCGAATTATTATTTTATCCGTTACTTGTTTTTTCAGTTCAGTAATATTGAATATGATGATTTTCATACATTTCATTTCTTAACTTTGTTCCCAAAGCAA
This sequence comes from Trinorchestia longiramus, assembly GCA_006783055.1. Taxonomy (NCBI): domain Eukaryota; kingdom Metazoa; phylum Arthropoda; class Malacostraca; order Amphipoda; family Talitridae; genus Trinorchestia; species Trinorchestia longiramus. The sequence goes on along the minus strand of VCRD01000831.1, from coordinate 109,777 downwards.
AATTCCTCAACAAATATTTAAAAATAGCTACATTTAATTGTCAGTCACTCAATATATGACTACGATTCGTTCTAGACCATGACCTACGTGCATGTTTTTAAATAAAGCATAGATATCGAGAAAGCTGAATTCTGCCTGTCACAATCGCTTCACTCTGTAGAGAAGACATTCATGTTTAAAACGAGTTATTTTTCTCCATGTGTCGTACTATCTACTTTGTTGATTTTCATTCACCGTATTCGAAAACAAATTTTGCGGAGATGCTCTTAGAATTAGTGCAAGTGAAATTTATTGACGGTGCTTTCCCTTAAGAGCCATGTAATCATTCCTAGCAATTTTCTGGGATCTTTTCTGTGAAAATAAATTACACCCCACGATGCCCTGCTACTGCGAATTATTATCCCAGTAGATTTTGACAGTCTAAAGTTATACCATTAAGGAGACAAATGAAAGTCTAGCGATACAAATCGGGATAGCAAACATGATTCATGAGGCAGTAAGCAGCCCCTCCAAGTCTCATAATTTTTAAGGGTACTAGATTATAAAGAAGTAGAGCCTCCATCTCTGCAATTCAAGTAGTTTTTGTGTTCCTGTTGTTGTTTTATATTTTAGGTTTTCCTGTACGAATTATAACTTTTAAGCTGAAATCGTTTCTGAATTTTAATACACAAAGGAATACAACAGAATGTGTCCTCGTCCCCTGTATAAAATTTTAAATGTTTCAGCTGATCTTTTACCCGTGTTATAAAAAGACTATAGTATTAGAACAAAAATAGCTTGCCCGATTTAATTACAAAGTCTTTGTTTAAGTCACAAAACGTTAGACATCAACAGATCGTTTTACAGTACCAAAAACGCGATATTTTTTCAAGAATTTAATCAAGCACTCGAAAATTATTCTTCTTGATATATTTATTTCTCTTTTTCATTCACACACAGAATCTGTTCACAAAAATAATGTTTTCCCATTTTAAAGTGAATTTATTTGTATTTTGGAGTATTCAAGGAAAATATTCCATTACGAAATAATTAAGCATATTCATGGCCCTGACGCTCTTAAGATGAATTTGTATTTGCATGCGTATCGCCTGCCTCTTGAATAAAGACCGATGAATACCGATGAATAAAAAGTTAGTGTTTCTCAATACATTGGCTCAGCTCTTGACCGAAATCTGGACCTTCAAGTTTACTCCTTCACGAAAGAAGTCTGGCTCGCCTTCTTATTAAGTCGAGTTCTACTAGAAAAATTTCACGAGACCTACAGGCTCGCAATGAAGCACCCAATTGCTTATTCAATTTTTAGGCAAGTCTCTCGCAGAAAACACTTCCTACTATCAAAAATAATGCCAAGTTTATATGCTTGCGGGACAGGTTATCGCCTTAAAATTCCTAAAGTTGGAATTTATCGTTGAGCGGTGCACTATCACGCTCATGAATATCGAGACCCGATAGCGCTCGACTCAATAGATAGAGCGGCATTCGTGGGCTACGTTGCTGTAAAGCAGCGAGGCATCGAAACTAAATCAGAGTTACCTTCTTGAAACCTATAAAGTAGAACTGCAACTGAGATATCAAGCAGTATTATTGCTCCATCGTTCTTCTTTCTAAATAATAGGGCTACCGACTCAAAGCAAGTGAAACAGAATATTGTTTGTAATGGATATAAAATGTAATTTCTGGTCTGATTCATTCATGCTTAGCTGTTGTTAGATCAGTGCTGCAATTTTGAAATTGATGACATTGGTTAAGCTAGAAATAATACACCGGTTATTATTTTCTCAATGCTGAGCCGCTGTTATTTCTGAGAAAAAGTAGTGCGTCCTCTCTGAACCGGGGAAAGAATGCCGCAAGACAAATATCAATAGAATGATTGTTTTCCAATTGATGAACTGTTTTTTCAACTGAAATGCCTTGCATTAAATCTTAAAGAACCTTAATCATTGGCTATTAAATGGAACTATTGTGATAACCCAACTGGATTCCATGCACTAGTAACCCAAAAACCCACTTGTCATTGTTAAGTCCTTTACATTACTGTGATTGAAGGTACAGTTATGTCGAGATTTTTGCCACCGAAAAATTTTATCGTAACTATTAATGAGCGACTTTAGTAAAGTTAGTAGAGTTCAGTTCCAACTCTCATTCTCCGTGTTAAAATCAGGTGTCACTGAATGGAAACAATAATTGCTGGAAATCTTTAAGGTGTCATATAATCTTCTATTTTTTTCTTATCAGTAGTGGTGAAGCAAATTACGAATAACGGCATTTTTACTACAAACGTCTTCACCTATTTTATCAAACTGAATACTCGAGAAAGAAAGTGTATGACATAAATTCGCCATACATTACATTTAAGACTCTGCAGACCGAAATGAGATTAAAGCACTTGATTGTGTGAATAAACGCCTACTTTAATTGCATGCAGATTGAAAAAAAGTATGGTGTCAGAATAGATTCAAGGAGTATGAAGTTTGAATGTATATATGGACAATGAAGTTTGAATGTATTCATGGAGTATGAAGTTTGAATGTATTCATGGAGTATGAAGTTTGAATGTATTCATGGGGTATGAAGTTTGAATGTATTCATGGGGTATGAAGTTTGAATGTATTCATGGAGTATGAAGTTTGAATGTATTCATGGGGTATGAAGTTAGAATGTATTCATGGAGTATGAAGTTTGAATGTATTCATGGGGTATGAAGTTTGAATGTATTCATGGAGTATGAAGTTTGAATGTATTCATGGGGTATGAAGTTTGAATGTATTCATGGAGTATGAAGTTTGAATGTATTCATGGGGTATGAAGTTTGAATGTATTCATGGAGTATGAAGTTTGAATGAAGGCATCTCTGGGTGGTGCAGGCATCTCTGGGTGGCGCAGGCACTTCTGGGTGGTGCAGGCATCTCTGGGTGGTGCAGGCATCTCTGGGTGGTGCAGGCATCTCTGGGTGGTGCAGGCATCTCTGGGTGGCGCAGGCACTTCTGGGTGGTGCAGGCATCTCTGGGTGGTGCAGGCATCTCTGGGTGGTGAAGGCATCTCTGGGTGGTGCAGGTCGTCGTTCAGACCACCGTTATGGTGAGAGCGTACTGGGATGTTTGGTCTCGAGCATAAACTGTAGCTTAAAAACCAATGCTTCGAATACGTAATCATCTATTGTAAGATTCAATTTTACATCTTTGGATTGAAATATTCAAATATTTCTAGACGTTCCTCCTTCGATTGGATGAAAATATTACCGTTGTAGTTGGAAAAACTAAATAATGGGAATGGCACTGATTCTTTTCAGATTCAATTTTGAATTGCTTAATGTTCGTCGTTTATCGAAAGCGTCAATTTTCGTTCTATAACTTTTTCAATTAAAAAATATAACTTTTCTTGTACAGCTGAAATAGTAAACCCACTGAAAATTGGAAGGAAAACTTTATATCCTACAAAAACATTAAGAAGGAAACGTTACTACGGACGTTTTGGAATAACTTGCACTGAGCTGCGACCGAACTTGTCTGAATTAGCGCCAGCTTTTCAGAGACTTCTGTTATCTTTGGTAAATCTAAATTGCAGTACTTTGATTAAGCTGTCCAGAATACGCGCCCAAGCCTTTCCCTACCCCTCCCTCTAATGAAATTTAATTGAAAACTGTCATTGCTTCATCAGCTGCAGTACGTTACAAATATATATACTGCAAATTACATTTCAGTATTGTGCACAATGCAGGCTCTTTATCAGTAAGCTAAATCTCTGAAATCGCTGTAGTATGTACCCTACTTGAGTGATTGAGTGAACAATGTTCTTTATTGAAGATCATTTATTTGTTCAGTAAACTTCTTCCTCTTTCTCAAGTGTACTTCATTTCCTGAGTTTAGTAAACTTCATTCCCTTCTCCTGAAGAGAACTGTCTTCAATTTTTCCTTTGAAACTTGGCTCACTTTGAAAAAAATGTCAACTTCTCCCAACTAAAGTTTCAGACTCATGTTAGTAAAATGATACATCGTGTTCTCGTTTTGAAATATTATTAGTAATTAGATTTTTCTGTCAGAACATGACAATAATATACATAATTTTTTGAAGTATGTAGCCTTATCCTTGTCCCATCCAAAAATCCCCGGAAACATGTTTTACCCTGAGTCTTGCAGAAGTGTCACTGTAAGTACAGCAGTAAAAACCATTGAGAGCGTTTATGAGGATATGCAGCCAATGAAAGACGTTACAGGAAGTAGTTTTCCTGCCTTCGAAGTGGTGATTCGAGTCTGATCGACGAGCCAATAGAAAGTCGTTCAAGAATACTTGATTTCGACGAGTCGAAAGCCGTTGTCGCTTTAGATGCTATAACTACTTCTAAAGAACATTGAGCATAATTTAGCTTAACCCATGCAACTACTCTAAACCAATAGAAGAGGGAATAGAGAGGTGTCACTGTATTAAATATCAAATGTCAGTGTAAACGATATTAAATGTACAGGAGGTTGACGCATGTTGTTTGGTGTAACGTTCACAACACCTTCGGGCGCCATTTAAATGTAAACCTGTCACTCAAAATTAATAAATTCTCTATCATAGCATTTCACAACACCTCCAGGTACCATTTATGGTAGACAGGTTACTTGCAATGAAAAGATCAGTTATGTTAACATTTTACAACACCTTCAGGCACTGTTTATGGGTAGGCATGTGACTCGTGATAAATATATCCATTACCATAACATTAAACGCTTCCATTAGTGGATCAGTAGAAAGAGTTAACCTGCTCATCAACCGAGAGAACATCTTCCGGGAAACTTCAGGTTGAATAAATAGGGCTATATTTAAGAAATTGTCCATAACTAACTGTTCGACAATAATCAAACATTTACTGTTAATCTCATTTGCGATCAATTTTGTCGTTTGAAAACCACTTTGATCAGCCTAAAATGACCCAGGTTAGTCAACACAAATGGTGTCATGCTCCATTACGATAATGCCAGTCCCCATACAGTTCGATTGAGAGTCCAGTCTTGAAGGTGTCTGTTTTTTCTCGAACCGGCACTTGGAAATGTTGCATAATCCCTCACGTTCTCATAATCTTGCTCCTTTGATAGTCACTTATTTAGAGAACAGTCAAACCATATTAGTTAGAAATTTAAAACGAGTTAAATTCATATTTTATGTCAAATGGGAAACTAAGAACTTAATTTATAGGATGCTTAATTACATGAAATGAAACTTAAGAAATGTTAGAAAATGTCTTTAATGATTAAATATTTTTATACATAGGTATTTTAAATTTTACTGTTGACCCTAAAATCGGATATTACTTTCGTTCCAACCTGCTTCACATGGATAACGAGCTCCACTCAGAAGAATATGCTCGAAGAACCGTTCCTCATTATAACTTGGAAATTTTTTCTTCCCTAGAGGTGAAAACCAGCTCCAGATCGCAGAATCCTCATTGCCTTTTAAAATAGCCTTTTGAGAACTTAATTGTTTAATTTTACCTTTCCAAGTTCTTCATCTTTGTCTGTCTTGTTGGTATAAGCTGAACTGCAGAGAATCTGACAATTTGCACGTGCATCTTAATATCTGCTGTTGGAGCTTTTTCATTTATCGGCTCTTCTTACAAATACGCTGCCTATTCAGCCGAATGGGCTATTCCGAGAAAAACACAGAAACCAGTGCCTTCGTTTTGCCACTTGGAGAAAATCTTTACTGAGTTTTATTATGATGGTCACAAGTGAAAAACCAGTGGTAAAACGCTGATAATGATTACATCATTAAATCATAATCTCTTCTTTTACAAGTCGAGCTGTCGTAATCAAGCTCCACATAAACTGTGCAAGCAGTATGAGATGTTTACAGCTACCCCGCCTGAAGCTACACTATTCCAGACCGTGGTATAGCCCTGCTTCATTTGTTGCTTGTGATTTTTGTGCACCGAAGCTGTCATCTATGAAACGGTTTGGGCAGCAAGAGCTGTACTTTAGCTTCCGTATTGTTTGTATTCTTCAAAAACAGAATTCATATCCGAAAGTAGGTAAAACTAAGTTATTCTTCACGTCATGATCACAAACTTCAAAATGACATATATACGATGTAACAAATCATTTTTTTAATTAGTTACTCACAGTGCCAGGAAACTTTTAATTATGATTTATTCTGAATTACCCTTCGTCTAGTTGGACAATCCTAATTGTTGAGAAAGACTGAGGTTGTCATATTACGAAATCAACGCGAGGTGAACCGAAGATTTGAAAGGGCTTTATATCTATGTCATTCAGGTTAGAACATTTCGCACGTTTCTTCTTTAAACCAGAAAAGAAGAAAGTCTACTTTTTACAGGTGGGCCATAAATTGCAGTGTAAGTCTCCTGCGTTCAACATCTACGATCCGAGCTTAAGGTTCCCTTGCATTTGAAAAGAACGGAGAAGCACTGCTGCGCGCCACAGTCTCGTCTTGACGCCGCATTTCTTATCGTGCGAAGAGACAAATTTACGGCAGGGAATCCTGTCATGGCCGCGGAAACTGCCCCTGGGATTTCGAGGGATGGTCAACGCTTGAGTGGAGAGGACGAGCTGTGTGCTCTCATGAGATGTTGAGAGATGGTTTGCACTTGAGTAGAGTGGGTGATGATGACAGATGCGTGATGCTTTGCCAATAAAAAAATCAGGATCATGATCTTCGCTTAATTGCAGGGCAGCATATAAAGGTTCCCTCAAAAATGAGAGTTCAATGAAACTGGCTGCTATTTAATGACCCTGAGAAATGTAGCTCTATGTATTTTACAATCAAAAGTAAATAATATTCCAAACAACCTTCAACAATGGGTACATGAATGATATTAAAGGAGAATGTTTGCAAGTGAATCACAGTATCTTTATAACTTGTATCTGTAAATATACAGAAGTAATTTTTACGGTCACTAAATTGACCAATAATATTCCGTTGCATATCTTGTGCTCTTTAGAGTTGTATCGTTTGTAAATATAAAATTCATAAAATTAATGAAAATAATAATAATAATAATAATACCAGAATATGCTCGCGTCATGTAAAATTTGTGAAATTTCTCTACTTCAGTATCTGCTATATTCAATTATCACCTTTTCATCACCAATGTAATTTTTTCGATAAATGGAGCTATGTGTGAATTTTAAGTTGATACAAGCCCGTTTTATAAAGGGTAGTATATTTCCTGTAGAAATGCCAATCAGGAAATCCGATGACAAAAAAAATTAATGATGAGAGCCAATATTTTCTTGAACTGAAACTCCGTTACGTGAACTATGTTTTCTAGAATAAATAAAACTCTCAATATTCACACTTTGAAAAAGTAACATTTTTAAGAATTCAGCTGTCAGGCTGATTCTTTACATATACTAATATCCTCAAGGCATTTTCTGCACAAGTCCTTCCGAATAATAACCTTTATATGAAAGCTTTCCCAGTGGATGCAGTCGGGCGGCTCACAGGCATAAAACCCTATTCCTAGCTCGAGGGCTGTATTTGCTTTGCATTCGCTGTGTAATCTCGAGCTTTCGACCATTGGTCAAAAACCTCTACTGCCTGTGAAGCGAATCAACGTGTGCAAATTTACTCGTTTCAATCGATGGATTCCAACTGCCTTACTGGAGAGACCAATGGCCTGTTTGACCTGCAAATAAAAGGAGCAGCCTTCTTACATCTGCAGTTAATGATAGGAAAGCCTATAATGCATGAAGAATGTATCACTATCCTGTAATCATAACATGGAAGTCTGTTACTGGAAATGTAAATTTAAAATTAGAAGTGTTTAACAGAACTTATCGATTACAGTACAAGACAAAATAAAAATTTAGCTAGGACTCTGAATTTGAAGCATATTCAACTTACGAAAGTCTATGAGTAGATGAGGAATAATTGATGATTGCTGCCTTTGTCATCTTTAAAATATACTAAATGAATTTTGTATTTAGGTCAATAAATTATTATGAAAATAATGCATCCTTTGTGCTCTAACTCAATATATTGCTTCTACTTTTTTACCATATTTAAACCAAGTAATTTGTATACCTTAAAGAGTTCAGTTCCTTTTTTTGTGACAGTCTATAATAATAATAATTTGTCTGGAAAGAAATTGCATTTTGTCCATTCATACTGAAAATAAATAAATCACTGATGTTCTAAATGAATAATAAAATAATTAGAGGACGTAAACTATCTTAAAAAGTTCGGCATAAAATTTATTGTAACCAGCAGTCGAAGAGTCTTACTTCTTTTAGTAATAAACCTCATGGAGACTAAGTGAATTTCGCCCGCTAATTTCTATATGACTTCGAAACTAAAGTGTCGCTACTCGAGCAATGGATGTCATAATACATAGTCTTTATCGTAGTTACTTGTTTCAAATTCGTTAACATTCAAAATATCTGCTTAAATGTTTCATTATCGTCCTGTCTTCATGTTTCTGCAAGCTTGAATGATATGTAACCTGGGAGCCTGTGTTATCAGGTGATGAATGATCTATGAAGCTTTACAAATAATATTTTAAATTGTACTTTTATCAATAAAATTGTTGAACAATTAAATAAAATTATTAAGCAATTTGATTAGATAATTTTGAAAAACTGAGAATAATTTATTTGAAACATTTAAATTCAATAATTTGAAATCAGATTAATATTTGATTTGATACCTTACCAATACCAGGGGATTTATTTAGTTACACAGTGTGCATGGTAAGTCTACGGTGTTTACTCTTAACATTCAACTTACTCTCTCTCTCTCTCTCTCTCTCTCTCTCTCTCTCTTTCTCTCTCTCTCTCTCTCCGCCCAGTGTCATGAATCATCTTCCAATCGTCTCGTACGGAGAGCTGCTTCACTATCAAATACCTATTAATCAGTTTAATTAACTGTCGTGGACATAGATCATCCCGGAGCTATAGTAGCTCATTAGGTTTTCATTCGAAAGCGAAATGGTAATTTTTTGAGTGATTCAGCAAGGTAAATAGTAACACTACAATAATCAGCGATTGAATATGTTCAAATTCATTGACAAGTAATGTGCCGTATCATGGAAGATATATATCAGTAAAATTATATTACTACTAAGCCCCAAGTACTTGTCAATGACACTCACGCATCTCCTTGTCCTATCTGCAGCAACTGGCTCGATATGGAGACGCTAGAGTAACATTGCCAACATTGTGTAGAAGCTGGAGCAGCATTGCCAACATCGTGTAGAAGCTGGAGCAGCATTGCCAACATCGTGTAGAAGCTGGAGCAACATTGCCAACATTGTGTAGAAGCTGGAGCAGCATTGCCAACATTGTGTAGAAGCTGGAGCAGCATTGCCAACATTGTGTAGAAGCTGGAGCAGCATTGCCAACATTGTGTAGAAGCTGGAGCAGCATTGCCAACATTGTGTAGAAGCTGGAGCAGCATTGTCAACATGAGAGTTTCGTTAACTTCAAACACAAATGCTGACGCCTGCACAATCTTTGTTTGAAGCATTACAGTGTAGAGGATAAAGGAGGCGAGGGAAGGGAACTAAGAGCTCTGGTCTCTGAACCTATTTTCTCATTACTGTGTACCTTTATAAGGTCAAACGCCACGGAAAATTCCTTTTGAAGTTTCTAATCGGCTGTTCTAGACCGGGAAGTGAAATGAGAAAACTACTGAGAAATTATACAGTAACTAGAAAAGCGGTTTCATCGAAAAGAATGAAGAAACTTTTGAACTCGGAAATCTTTAGCTGGCTTCTCATCAAGTACGTTCAATTCAGCGAATTTCAAAACCTCGCCGTTTCATTGCATTAATATTTGAAAAGTTGAAATTCATACATCTTCTGATTTTATTTTTTCTTTATTTCGTCAGTTTTGATGTTTAGTTCGGTCAAATTTGAACGTAGTTTTAGTTGTGTAGTGATCAAAAATGTGAAAAAATTAGTCATATTGGACTTGAGTGTTTTTCCAAAACAAAATTCTGCTGCTTCTCGAACTTGCTGGTTTGAAATTTGAAGAGAGTTTCAAAATAACGGCTTGAGTTCTCAGATATATCATTCTTATTAATTTAATTCGCTGACCTTCCATGCATATAGCATTCTGGAAATGTGAGTGTTCTGTGTGTTTAAATTCATTTGCAACAAAAACATTGACGCAAACCTGAAACCGACCAGAATTTTACCAATAACGTACACCGACATTTCTACTGCCGCGGATCTGTTCAGCGTACCATATCGTGACGGCGAAATTTGGCGTTATTTCGGGGCTGGTCTTAAGTCAAAATACTGTATTGGACAATTATCGACGTAAACTTTTTATTAGAGAAATTCTGTGACATCTCAGATTTAATTTCGCTGGATGTGTTCGTAATTTGGCCGGCAGGAGGCAGGCCAGGGCTGCCGCGCGTGAGTGGCTGGGGCCGCAATTTCGATGGTAATGCTAAACGGAAGTGGGAAAGATATTGCCTTTCACTCTGCTCAAAGTTACTCGTACGAATAGCATTACTAAGCCAACAGTCGCGGAGACCGTAGGAAATTTCATTCACCGACGAAGAAGAAAACATGATTGTGGGCTATTTTATTTAGTTAATTATAACATTATTTGAATTTGAATAAAAACGACATTTTTGTAGGTTTGAGGAACGATAATTTTGAAATTATGTAGAAGCCACGTAGCTGCTGCGGACGTTTTCTATTACAGTTTCACTTGACAGGACTATGTAAATTATAAATATATTCAGTAGTTGAAGCATAGATTGATTTTCAGTTGCCACCAATTAGACTAATAGAAATGAACACTTTTTTGTTAGTTTACTTTTACGTAGTGAACACAAAATTGCAATATTTACTCTCAAGAACTACAGTTTTCGGCAAAAAAATTCGAAAATGGAACATGTAAATTTAGGTTTACAAATCAGTATCGAATTATGATACGGGTTCGTTGAGAATTGTAACAATATTCGTACATTACAAAACCCTACTGAAATCTTTGACCATTTCCGAACCAACTCGGAGGTACGACAATTTTCCGGCTAGTGAAGCATTCTGGTGCTTGAGGAGACGACACAAGGCGCTACACAGAAAGCCTTTCTCGCTCTGTGCTCAAGCGAGCGGAGACAGCGCGTGCTGGCAAAATTGAGCTCTGTTAGAAAACTGCTTCGACGGATCTGTCGAGACCGGCGAGATGGATGGTACGACCAAGGATGCCAATGCTGCTCCTCGGTACCGCGATGGTCAGGAGCTTATTTATTCGTTTTTCGTTTGGAAACGAGTTTGCATGAGCAAAATTTACGACTTTCGTCTGCCACAGAGCACTTGACGCGAAGCCTCTTATCGCGCTGCTGACCAAACCTGAATGGATTCGACAGTTCTTATAGCATTTCTTGTTTTTTCTTTGAATTGCGATGTCCTATTTGACCCGTTACGCTTCACCAGTCGTCTCCTTACTTCCGTATGGTTACGTATGAAAACTTGTTTTAGGTTCAAATATTTAATCATGGTTGCTGCCTAATTTTGTCTGTGGTCGTAACAGAAAAAACTCGTTTTCAGTTCTTCTACTTTCAAAGTTTTTACTTCTAATAACTTTAGGAAGCCCGCTGTGTTCTATTTTTTTCCACTGTCGCTCCATTCACGTTTTACCTTTGAAAATACTTTCCTTATTCATACCGTTATTTCCGTAGGCTTCATCAGTTTTTCGGAGTTTCCTTAGAATAATATGACGTCCAGGAATGCAGTTACGACATTCAAAAATCAGGTTGAATGTACAGTATTTACAGTACTTCGGCTGAGATACAAAATATAAGCAAGACTGAGTTAAAAAGGGCATAATTCTAATTATTTTTAGGTCTAAAGAAACCACTATTCGGTCCTAAACTCAAGCCAAAAGATGTCAAATTTTATTCGTTTCAAGTGTGAGAAATATTTCTGATTAAAAGTTCCGTGATGCCGTTCAATATGTTTCAATGAACGTGATAGTGAACTGAGTTTGAGCTCACTTACGAGATTGTGGAATTTCCTCCACAATCGAACTCCACAGTAATGGTCTAAACTCTCATACCTTTATTTAACGAGCTTGGACGCAACGGTCCTCTTTTAAGAGAAAATAATAGTTGAGGAATCGAAAAAATTCGACTGAAATCAACCAAATCAAAGTGATGAATTTTTAGACGCTACGTACGCAAGTAATTGACGTACCAAATAGGAGCCTCAGTAAAGCTCCCAGCGTAGCATCCGTAATGTTCCCAAAGAAAAAGTTAATCGCTTCTGTTGTTATGGCATTGATTCGTTCATTAAAAAGCATCAAAAAATGCCGGAAAAAAAGAAGCTGACACATGACAGTTTGTTACATTTTCTTCACTTCTTGGTTATATTCGCGCTTTCCTTTTGATCACCTCTCCAAATTTATTCCCGTTTTCCGTCATCATAAATCATACTTTATGTTCTAGAAAGGCAGCTCTTATATCCAAATCTTAAGGACCTTTAGTAACATTGGTGCCTGTCGCATGAAATAGCTCATCAACCCTCTGCATTTTTGGTTCACACAAAAATGTGCAAATCAATGACGCTTCACCAGACACTATGTATCATATATTCCGTTCATAGTGTGAATGATAGCGTGTCAAATATCACAGAGAATCCAAATAAGATTCATCATCAGTAATCCGAACTCATTCACTTCAAATAATTACGCCCACAGCTAAAAAAGTTCTTTTTGCCTTTTATCCACAAAAAGCATTTTAATAAAGTGGTGCTTCAATTTAATTCAAAATGTAAAGTTGGCAGTTTCAGCTTGTTTATTTGTCCGACAACAGTGCTAGAAGTAAAACAGTCATGAAGCTAGAAATAAAGACAATATTATTGTATAAGATTTTTCCATATCTAATATTCGTAAGGCGCTAAAGCATCTGCAAAGAGACCGTCTAAAATTCCACAGACTGAGACGAGCATGAATAAACTTCATCTCTATTTTCAAATTAAATAAATTAATTCAAATTAAACGAATAAAGCTTTTGAAGACTTACATTTTAACTTATGAAAACGACATAGGTATGAAAAGTAGCGCATGGTTAAAGGGTAGGGGCGTTAAAATCTAGAAAAAATCAGTTATAATAAATCACAGATTTTATTTTATTTCTTAAATCTTTAACAAGCATAATTACATCAATAAAGTCTGGTCCTAACGACCCCTAACTTTCAGAGAGCGATCTCTTCATTCGTCTTCATTATATTTACAGCTATTTCAGAACTGTTCAAATTTATCAGTGCTTTTACCTCCCCTATGAGTTATTGCTCAATGAAAAAAAAAGAGAATCCGATCTTTGCGTGAGGCGATTTATCGGTGTCTGACACTGGCGAGGAACAATTTGTTTTGCGGGCATCCTCAACTTTTAGAATTCTTTGCAGCTGAACTTTTCGCTTTTGATTTACCGCTAAATGCGCAGCCATTGTTCTCTCTACTCCGATGAATTCTTTGAATGCCTAATTTTGGGAGGCCTTCTTCGCCGTGCGTTTTAACGGCGGGCTGAAATCCGCAAGTGAAAAGCTCGTTGAAAATAAAGGTATTTATGAAGCTCAAGTGTTTAAGCCCTTTGTGTTTTCAAGCCAAGACTCGGCATTTGTCAATGTGGGGCTCGAGATGGAGATGAGGAGCAAGATACGAGAAGGTTAGACGTGAAAGTGGAATGACCAATTACTGTCGGTACAATTAGTGACGCTTTTTGTATAAAACGATAGAGATGTAGATATTAGCTTCAGAATAGCGAGAATCTTTATGAAAAAATATGTGGGTAAACACCTATGCATATTTATTAATAAGTGCAAGATAAAAACTAGTCGGAAACATCAGATACAATGTTGAATGAGTTCGGAGTTCAAAACGCATGAACAATTACGAAACCCCTCAACCAGAACTGTTAAATCTGCAGTAGGAAGTTCAGGTTATCGTTTAGGAACCCACGTCCTCAAGAACGACAGTTAAGCCGCATATAAATTACCATACGTATCTTGATTATGCATGGCACCCAGAAGGGCTGAATGGCGGAGATTTATTGCTGCCCTATGGACCACCTGATTTCCGAAGAGGTCTTAGTAAGTAATCTTGATTCAACGCAGGAATCTTACCTATCACCGAGGAAAGCTAAGTCCTCCAAAATCCAATGATGTATAATCCTCTGCGCATGTGCGTGATTATGGTACATGTGCGTGATCGGGGTGCATGTGCGTGATTGATACTTTAACTATAGACGGCATGGGACTTCGGTGGATAGCATCTCAAGAACAGACCACCTCAGTTCGTTCCCGTTTCCATATTTTATTCTATTCTATTCAGCGTAACCTACTGAGGCATATGTTTGCATAAATTCAGAGCATCATTTAATTGTTGTCGCCAACAGCGAAAATTAAAGAATTATTAAAACGAAGAAAACGTAAATTTTCACAACAGACGAAGTGTCGATAGAAAATACTTTAAACAGTTTATTGCATAAGAAATCGTTACCACATACGTATATTCATTAATACAAGAAAATTCATAACATTCATCTTGATAGTTAAATTAGACATTTCCAAATCGTACACATGCTGAATAGTGAAAAAAGTGAATAATTCCAAACTAATTTTACGATGCACGTAATCGAACGCTTCATATCGCTAACAGAAACTGTTTGATCAGTATTCTCAGGCAGGTTTCGCTAATTTTAATTCACAAATGAACGCTTCAACACCCTCATCGTCCATGGATATTATATGACTGATTCCCTTCTCCATCGAAGCAATCAAGCCGAGAGCACAGGTGTACATGTCATTTCGGCAGGAGCCCTCCCTAGCTCTCGTATCTATAATCGCCGACATCTTCATCTCTCCAAGGCATCACAAATAGTGTTGTAACCTGCCAGGATATTTCAGGTTCTCTTTGAAGTTAACAAGTTAGTTTATGCAACCTAAAATTCAAGGCCTCAGTGCCTCATTTTTTCACGACTACAGAAATCTACGATTGATATGTTTTTATTTCATTTGCTTCTCAGGTATTTTTGGTGCACTACATTTCAATTCTTCGGGCGAAGCACTAATTATAAATTTATTGATTTAGAATATTAACTCCGAACGGTGGCATTTTCTAGAATGAGAACCATACCTTGTAAATTAATGTCCTGGTACTGCACTTGCAAGCATGGATGTTCAAACCAAATATTTCGTAATTTATGAACATAAGTGTATAAATTCAAATAACACCCAACCCCAGTTGGTAATACAACAGTGATAATTCAACGGCAGTAGTTATTAAAAACTTAAATTCAGCATTTCTCTACTTCCGCGTTGAAGCATTCTTGGCCTTTCAAAACGCTGGCTATTAAAAATCTTCCATTTTATGTTAGTCCTTCGTTTCATCTTTAACAAATTAACACTACTTACCACTTCGACTACCTCAAATTCTCAGACAATGTCACCCATTGACTTACCAGAATCATTGTTGATAATATGTTGAACTTGTTGGATGAACTACTATTTCTTAGAGTCCAAACGTCAGCAATGTGTTTTTTTTATACATTTGAAACATTGTCACCAGCTATTTTCATCCGTCCTCGAACTTAGCGCATGACGGATCTTGACACACTTAGAAACTCAACAATTTTCAAGTCACAGTGTTTTATTCATAGAGCAACAATAATTACTAGTCTTTTCACTTCTTGTGTCAGGTGCTTGTTTTGCACGGGAGTCTGTGACGACACATATGTTAATTAAATTGATGGTAAAACTATAATGAAAATATGATTACAAACATACCTCATTTTCTGCATCATTTACGGAAAGACAACTTTTTAGTTATGTAACGGCCTATATCATAACATACACATGATACATACTCGTGTTCACTGCCTGACTCTCATAGGCGAATCATTCCGGCTGACCGATGGATCAAATATGATTGCGTAGGCCACACAACAAACAAAAACAGTGCAGTACAGGAAAGGAATGAATTTAATGGTAAAAATAGAATTATTGTTTGTGCAAACCATTCAAAATGGTAACTAGGCATGCCATGTGTCAGAAAGCGCTAAATGATTAATACTATTTACAAGTTAGTACCTCAACTTTGGACGATTAGATAAAATTTCTAATAGAATGGCGTTTCCTCTATGTGTATGAAATCAAGGCTGGATTTTTTTTAATTTAAAAGTATAAGTATAAAACATACATATAATAGAAGAACTTAGCGTAGAACCCACGAACGTGTAGTCTGACAATAAGGACTAGTTATTGGCAATTGTGAGATAAAAAATTGATCAACTTCAACTACATAACAACGCAAAACCCTTGAATAGAAAACATTCAAACAGATACGATAATCACATACACTAGAGACATCTCAAGATCTATAACTTGCAACAAGACAAATGTTTGCAAGTAAAGAATTCGTTGACTAGTGAGTTCGAGACTTATGAGCATTTGAGACCATGCACATGATAACAACAGTCAGATTATGATCAAGATTGAGCCTGTTGCCTGCGCCTCTTCGAATGAAAGTTACCGTAAGAAACCGTGGCGCTCATACACATTTGCATGGCTGCAACCGTACAGGTGGATGTTCAAAACTAAACTTTTGAAACATTAGGTCAGATTTCCAGATTTAAGATGTCACTCGAGTATGGAGGTCGAGGCACAAATCAAAATGCAAAAAGAAGGTTGTCATCGCAGGCACTCAGAGTTCTGGGTGCAGCTACTATCACCGCCTCCATAAATTGTGTTAAATTAATACCCCAAAAATGGTCAGGCAAGCAGTTAGTGCTACAGAATAGACTCAAAGTAGCTGGGCGGCAGTAGTGTTGGGTGTCAGAGGGCTGGTCAGTCCACATCTTCATAGCTGACCCGCGGTGAGGGCGGAGCAGACGGACGGGAAGGGACAGGCTGGACCATGCCCAAGCCAGTGCCCAGGACTTCGCAGGTCCTGAAGAAATTATCATAAAGATACTGACGAATGAATAAAATGTCTTGAGTTGAAGATATAGAGTAAATTTAGTTCCGATACTTGTTCACTTTTTTCTAAACGTATTTTGAGAAATATAAGACACTATTAGCGTAGGTTACACAATATGATGGCAGTTTCCTGTTGTCCCAGCAAATAATTGTCATTCTTATCGTTCGTGATGAGGCAACCATTTAAGAAGGCATCTTAGTAAAAAATGGTAAAAAAAATTCGATTTTCGGTTTTAGAGTTCTGATTCTTATGGTGGCAAAAGAGGCACGATCGTTTGTAGATATTGATTTTCTCTTTCTAAAACTCTATTTACTTTTGTTCTAGCATGAAAACTGTAAGGGGAGATCGATTTGGGTCGAAAATCCAAAAAACACCTTATTTACCCCAGAAATGGCCATTGTTTCAAAAAAATGAGAAAAAGTAGGAGAATAATGTTTTAAATTCAATTTTACCTACTACATACGTTGCGCTTAGTTCCGTCGTACCAGGCATTTAACCTTTTCACTAAGATGCCCCATAAACTCTCCGTCCAGTCTAATTCATGAATGATTTCTTTACCTTGGTAGCTCATTGGGATGAAGATTCTTTGTTCCAGTCTTCATAGTCGACGAAACTGCACTGGACTCTTCTGTGCCGTGCAAGCCTTGACGTGGTGGCACCAGGCGCTGGGAGTGCTGGCCAACGAATGTGCCAGTGGCGCCACTAACCTTGCTGTAGTCCGGCGAGACATCCCTCTCAACTAGGATAATATTAGAGAAGAGATCAGCTTTTTTTTCGGGTGTATGAGACGTAGTAGAAGTATCTGCTATCGCGACAGATTCACTGGACGTCTGGACTAAAGGTTCAGGTAGGCTCACTGAAGCTGATGGATGTACCGTCGTGTCAATTCTGAGAACAGGCTGAGAATAAATGAGGCTGTTAGTTTCTCCAATAGTTGAATGAACGTTTGATTCATCTCTGGAAGAAGGCCATGGTGACTGAGAATCAGAATCGATGTCGAAAGTGGTGGTTGTTTGGACAGATCGATGTGCAGTAGTTATATCCTCCAATGGCCTTTTAATGGCTCTTGACGTGGAGCCCATAGATGTATCAGAGATAGAAGTAATCCCATACGAAGTAATTGAATACAAGTCTTTTGACCCTTGTACAGGAATACTGTCATTAGGAGACTCAGATGTGAAAGACGAGGTAGTTTCACTGTGAGAAGAGGTTTCTTCAGAAATATAAATTCGAGGCTGTTCTTCTGAAGAGGTTTCTTCAGAAGTATTAATTCGAGGCCGACTATGTCGATGACTAGAACAAGAATGATGGGCCTGATGATGACACTGGGTCTTGGGATAAGAAGCAACACTACTTAGGGGAGACTCGGAGTCACTTGGAAAATGAGACTTGAATGAAACGTCTGCGTAAGTGGCTCCTATCATTCTAGGTCTAGTCGCGTCCAGAAAAAAAAATGACTCTTCTCGAGGTTGTTGCATAGGCCGTCTACTGCGGAGACGCATAGGCTGATCCAAGCCAAAAGTGTTGGGCACAATAGAAAGCGCCTCATCAAGTTTGGTGGCCAAGGATGCGGCGTCCAATACGTCGAACGTCATAGGAGGCATAACGACGAGTACGTTTTTGTGAACGCCTTCCCTAGCAATCACTACACCCACGCGACGTAATCTGAAAGTTATAAAATTATAACAAATTTGACTTTTTTTAGGTTTCAACACTGTGTAACAGAGATTTCTATTCAATAAGGTCCTCAGGTAGATAGAATATCAAAAATATAACAGATCATTTGGATAAAGTACGATTGAGCATAAACGGTAACAATCACCAATTTAAAGTACAGTATGTACATAATGATTCTTTTTACACACTTTTCATACAATGAAATGCATTACGATAGTGTTCGCTTATAAAAGCAAAAT
Source organism: Trinorchestia longiramus (assembly GCA_006783055.1). Lineage (NCBI taxonomy): Eukaryota > Metazoa > Arthropoda > Malacostraca > Amphipoda > Talitridae > Trinorchestia > Trinorchestia longiramus. Next base: position 90,933 of record VCRD01000831.1, on the reverse strand, counting down.
GTTAGGTCCCATCCCACATCTCAAAATAAATCCCACTAAAATGATCTAATTTCTGTTAAAACGGCACATTACTTCTGTAGCATTGTTTAATCAAAAAAGAACGTAACTCATAATTCAGTAAAATAACATTAGTAACATCTGCAAGGATATGTGTGCACCTATTATCTGAAATTAACAATTTAGTTATCTTCTTCCTTTATGATATTGCCAGGGAACATTAGGAGACAACTCGTAAATCCACGTAAAAAATTACTTGAATTATAAACCCAACTACACTACTAATTACAAAAACTTTTGAAAAAATAAAACGGCAGCTGTAAAACCACACCACGATGATCAATAAATACGTACTCAGAAATACTCAAACATATATTCAGTACTACAGCTTTCGTTTGATCCGATGAAAGTGTTTAATTTTTTAACGAATCTGGACTTCCTGCAACGACGGAAACCAGTAAAATATCATCAGTATCACTTCACAAAGAGCCTTAAGTTTGGAAACTGGTTCTGTTTTATACAATATTTCTCCGCTGAGCAAACCATCTACCTAATAACAGCTCGTCTCCTCAGTTGGGATGTGCATTATTGCAAAAGATGAACATAATTATCATTTGCCTACCAAGGAGATCAGGATCCTCAAGTTTATTACGAGTTACAATTGATTATCATTTCACTAGAAGTAATATGCTGTAAAATGCAACGTTTTGATATTACCTACATCATCAACAGACTAAAACAATAAAAAAAATGGTAGTCCCATCAGGCTATCATTGCCCAGATCACCAGCAACTCACTTGTGGATGAGGAAGTCAGCGATCTGCGCAGAGGGCACTCGCTGCTCTCTGCCCCACACTATGTCGACCACTTGAAGGAGCCCTCGTCCCCGTACGTCACCTAGGAAAAATAAGGAAAGGTATGCCTGAGGTATTGAGCGGGACAATTGAGTCATGAATGCCGCCCAATCAGGAACTCTTGAAGAAAATGCCAAATTGACGGCATTAAAAATCTCCCATGAAAATTTGTGCTGTTAAAACGGATAATAATTCTTTTGACACGCTAAATCAGTCCACCGAAATATGAGAAATTCCTAACAAACAAACTAAAGCGCTTTTGCCAACAATGACAATTTTCTCAATTCGAAGCGAAATAACCCACACAAGTACTCCATGATCAACGGAAGCTTCACCTACTACCGCTAAAATATGGGTGTTGTGCCCTGAAAAAGGCGGCAAACTTAGGTGGTGAAGAGTTTTCCATTAGAATGTACTAAAAAGATGAGATTCTCATAGCAAAATTTAATGAAACCAATTCTAGATAGGGAACAGAAAGAGGTTGTGAATTGATAGGAGGATTGTTCTTTGTTCCACTGTCTGATCTGTTGACTAAATCATGAAAAATTCCGTGACGATGTTTCATCTACCCAAAAAATACGTGAATAAAAATTTGTCCGGAAACAAAAAAGAATGGTTAAGCCTAATTGAAGACAAAATGTGTTTCTACTCGAAAGTAGCGAGTTAGAAACTTATTTATGAAATGTTCATGCATATACGTTGAAAGTTTCTCCTCTAGCAATCTTTGTCAACAAGAAGCTATAAACGAGCGAATCACTCAAATCTAGAAGCTCAACTTTCGGCTTTCCGAAACGGTCATATAAAAATACATAAATTTTGAATCTATTACAACTAATTCAGAATATCCAGCCACCAATCTTAAGTCCACACACACATAAGTTCTTCCCACATTACACATCAAGGCAATACGATACTCACACCGTCTAGTTAAACGTTACATATCCAACCTGAATATTTTTCTAACTCAAAATTGAGTTCAGTCTACTGTAATAAAATTGACACATATACGAGTATTACCGTTCATCTCATTATGAATTTAATCTGGGTTAGGAGAACGCAGCAGATGACCAAGTTCAAGCGCTCGAGAGCAAAATGGAATATACATTTGCTCTAAGCCATACAGAAAACTTGAACAGATAAAACAGTCAGATTACGAATTGTGTCTCAAATTAAAAACTGACAAGTGTAAATGAAGTTTAGCTAATGTCTCTACTTTTTCTTCCATTCAATAGTTTCTCGCATAAATGTTCTGTTTACCCTTTAATAATACTTCTCTCGGTCGAAATCCTCGTATCTCACCTACGTAAGGATGCTTCTTCTGGAGCTTGTGAAGCAGCAGCTGCAAGTAGCGTCCCGTGGTGGCAGCGCTGTGCATCAGACCTCCTTGGTGTAGCGAGTGAAGCACCGCCGCGCCCACCGCGTTTTGAAGCGTGTTACATTTGTACTGAAAATACAGGGCATCTCAGAGGGTATGAATAAAAATAGTGGCTAGAATTAGAGCCCAAAATGGACAGGGACAGGTCTAATAATAGTGATCTACAAGCCGATGAAATTTCGACAGAAAATGTGATGTCTCTGCATTAAGGAAAATCGTTGAGAAAGAATGTCTATTTGCACCAACTCCTAAGGACGTCAAATTTAAACGACGATAGCACAAAAACTCGCATAACGAATTAAAATCGCACTGCATGGATGGAGTGTAAGGAGTACTGGCTAAGAAAAACGTGTACAGTTACTGATTAAGTGTGACCTGGAAACTGCACAAAAAGAGGCCACTAATTTTTCTTACTCGATGGTACTAGTTTCACATTTTCCCTTCCCTACTTTGGTGCGAAAGAGAAAATTCTAGCATGACTTGGGTACAAATCCCTTGGCATGAGCTGTAGAACCACACACGCTTACTAACCCTTTCTTTCACGAATGTTAGATGGCTAGCATGGTATTACGGTGTCAATTTCTATGCAACAGCTCACAAAAACATCACACACACTCGCAAGCTCCTGGCACTTTCCTGAGACACACCTGAGCAACACAGGCTTTCAGTGGTGCCAGCAACCGTCTAAAAGTAAGACAAACATGTTTGAGTATCATCTATACATGTTATATACAAATTTCTAAAGTATAACATACATCTACGTAACAGCATGACAAAAAGAGCTAACTTACGAGTTCCCAAGGATAGGCAAACGAGTGACTTGACCAGAAACCAGTTATTCCTGCAGCAAGAAAGCTAGATACACCTTGTACTATCTGCACTCTGTGCACCTTGTACTCTGTGCACCTTGTACTCTGTGCACCTTGTACTCTGTGCACCTTGTACTCTGTGCACCTTGTACTCTGTGCACCTTGTACTCTGTGCACCTTGTACTCTGTGCACCTTGTACTCTGTGCACCTTGTACTCTGTGCACATTGTACTCTGTGCACATTGTACTCTGTGCACATTGTACTCTGTGCACATTGTACTCTGTGCACATTGTACTCTGTGCACATTGTACTCTGTGCACATTGTACTCTGTGCACATTGTACTCTGTGCACATTGTACTCTGTGCACATTGTAGTCTGAAATCGATGCACCTTATCCTACTTTTCACCTCAACCGGAAATGGGAGCCCAAATGTCGCTCTATTTGTATTTGAAATTATTAATACTTCCCTAGCAATGTGAGGCATTGAATGAAAATCTTTTTTTTCTGGTGTAGCAATGCCTCTTCAGTTGTGTGTCATGATTGATAGTAAATAACGGTTTTTGTTTTTACTGTGCCTGAAAACAACTAGGTAAAATTGAGTATTTTTGTGCGCATTTCTACTTACAAAATTTATTGAAAAAATATTAAATGTCGTCTGACGTCATATTTTTTTGAAAATAATTCATTTTTCCAAGATAAAGTTACTAAGAACGCTTACACGAGTACTCTCAATTTATTTCCCTTCTTAAAACACCTGTCATTAGCTACGAAGGATTATGAAACAAATAGCCTGCTAATGTTGAGCCAGCACAAACACCTTCCCCACCTGGCTAGCAATATGAAGCAAATCAAGGTTCCAGGCCTCCAGTCAATATAAAATTCTCTATCGTATCTTGATTTTGGTGGGAATTAAAACCCACACTTAAACTGACACGTAATGTTCGAAGATCAAATTCTTGGACTCAGTACTAGTGGGGCCAATCAACTCAACACCTTGTTCCAAAGGTTTATCTAAATTATATTTGGGCTAGATTAATGCTCTTTCGAAGCTACAAAAATGTACCATCTAAGTGCTTGCACAGTACGGAAGAATGTTGAAAACTGCAGATGATATATAAATCATGCAAATACCTAAGGCGAAAACAAGGGGTAGTGGTGCATTCGAATTACAGATAGCTGGAAACGATGATCATCTCTTCAGTTTAGTCATGAGATGTCACAGAAGCGTTCTGGAAGCACTCACAGCGGAGCGGAGAGGCCCAAACGTGGCTGCGATCTCTGAAGTCGTAACGGTAACCGCCATTGGCAACCCATTACCTGAAATGCAATACGTATATCTCAATAGAAAACACGCAACTTCCACACACCGTGTAGAAAAGGTAATATACAGAAGCTTACTTTAGTTTTCTTTATCCTCATTTTGCAGTTATTATACGAATTATTTTGAATGAACTGAAACAATTCAACCACACAGTTTATTAAGAAAGCATATGCACCAACTAAAAAGAATTCAATTGCAATCATAATACGGGTCGACGCATAACTGAGATCCTGTTGAAGTTCATCTTCTCAGAAGTTGAAGTCACAATTCCAAGCAATGAAACAGATGACACAAATTCAGATTTTGTCTGAGGCTACAGGCAACATGTCCATAATGAGTTGACGTATAATAATAAATAATAACAACGAATAAAGCAATACGAAGCTTTTCATGTAATAACGGTAAACAAAGAACAGTAAAAAGAATGTTATTCGTGAGGTAAGAAAGCTTCAAAATTTGTCAGCTTCAGAATAAAGGAGGAGGAGATGCTTAACGAAAAGGTTTCTGTTGTTATCTAAGAATGATCTGAAGATGATCTCACTTTGGTGAGACCTCACAACTTGACCATTGCTATAATAAAACAGTCATTCTACTATTAAAGTCACACATTTTTTAAATGTTTGAAGCACGCACTAATAATTTACAGTTTTAAAATAAAGATGGTAAACAAAGAATGCAGAAAAGAGTTCTCGACACGTTGTTTGTGTACTTTTCTTCTGAAGTGCATTAAATTTCGCTTAATGCCGAAATTTATGCACATGTACCAAGTACAGTATGGCCCGTATGTAAGGTACCTTTTTAAAACTATTATAGCTACAAAACTACAAATGGTAAAAAGATTTGGTTAATTCAGAATGAATGAGGAGATGTCAAAGTTTTCTACCAACGTATCAAGTTTACCAACAATCACAACATATTGCCCAAAAAATTCATAAAATCAACCCCCCAAAATGAATCGCTACGCAATGGAACAACGAGCAAAAATATTGGAACTTTACTTCCGATGTAATTGTTCGGTTACTGCAGTTCAGAGGAATTACAGGAATATTGATGGTATTGAAAGAAGTCCTTCGAAGAAAAGGCATAAAAAAATGGTAATCAAATTTAGAGAAACTGGGACAACAGCAGACAGACAACGTTGAGGCAGGCCACGGACCATACTAACTGGTACTTTAATTCAGCTTGTTGCAATGAGTGTTGCTGATCGGCCCAAAACGTCAACTAGGAGACGTTCAATTCAACTGGGAATGTCACGTACCTCACTGCAACGTATTTTGGTAAAAGATCTAAAGTATCATCCGTATGAAATTCAAGTAACTCAAAAACTCCATCCTACGGACTACCAAAAGCGATTAGATTTCTGCAGCTTGCAAAAAATGGAAACTTTGTAAAGAATTTAACAATGACTGATGAGGAACATTTTCACCTCAATGGTTTTGTTAATGAGCAAAATTGCAGATTCTGGGCTCCAGAAAATCCAAAAGAAATTCATGAACGTCCACTTCACTCAGCTAAAGTAACATTATGGTGTAGCATCACGTCTTCGAGGATCATTGGACCATATTTTTTTGAAGATACTAATGGTGATACAATTTGTGTTAATAGAAACCTGTATAGACAGATGATTCAAGAATATTTGATACCTGAAATTGGAGATAATAACAGAGATAACCTTTTTCCAACGTACAAGATGGAGCTACAGCGCACACAGCGAAAGAAACAATGCAAATGTTAAAAGTAATTTTTCCAAACAGAATAATTTCTCGTTTTGGTGATATACCGTGACCGCCTCGATCGCCAGATCTAAGTGCTCCCGATTTCTTTCTCTGGGGATACTTAAATGAAAATTTTAACATTGAAATGCTTGATACTTTACAGCAATTGAAACTAAACATCATTCAAAAGATCAACATTTCACCAGAGACATTAAGGAAATAATGAACAGCACCGTTGAAAGAGCACGCCATTGTTGGACTAATAATGGAGGTCATTTAAAAGATATTGCATTCCATAGGTAAACGTATTTTATTGTTTCATTTATTAATTATATTAAACTTTGAAATTTCTTCTTTCATTCTGAATTAAACAAATCTCTTTACTATTTTCAATTCTATAGCTATAATAATTTTAAAAAGGTACCTTACTTATGGGCCACCCTGTACATGGTAGTAAATTTTAAAGATTTTGAAAGCTTCCATTTAATGTAAAACATCAATTTTTTGTCATAATTCTCAAACAGTTTTCATAATTATAACCAATATTCAATTTTAGAGACTCTGGCTTCAATCACGAAATGTCCAAAAATATACGTTTTAAAACATTAGAAATTTTTAGTGACTTGCCACGGCGTAAATATGCGTTTCATAATTATATAAGAAGAGATGGAAAACTTCTCAATGAACCCCGTCAATGATGCACTTGAAATTCTCCACCCACCTTACAGTGAAGTAAATGGCCAATTCAAAAAACACAAAAATTACATGCAAAATAAAAGTGGACATCAAAATTCTATTAAAAACATTCCTTTAATGTTAGAATTTGCCAAGTGTTAAAAAAGACTTCAAAAAAATTAACTTTTCGAATAAGGTTCGAAAATCCTTCGTATCCCTGAACATTGAAGATTTTCACGAGCAATTTACATTTATTTCCTATCTATATATAACAAAGCTGGTGAATATTCAGGGAACAATTACCCCCAAGATCACGGAATACCCCTAAGCCACTAACAGTAACTTTGATTTCTGACCTGAAAATTACTAAAGTATAGAAGAAATGGTAGTAGAAAATTTGTCTCCTCAAACACCCCAAATGGCGACGCTTTGTAAACAAAACCTTGTCTAACATTTCACTAGAACAAGTACTTCTATCACACCATTCTTCAGGAATAGTAAGACTGTACATTCTAGACAAAAAGAGGAAATTTTTCAGGAAGAAATAACATTTCACACTGTGAACATTGGCGACTTTAAAAATGCAAGATAAAGCAACCCAGTCACCTAAAGAAGGGTGTTATCCACGCTGCTTTTGATAGATTTCCGAAACGAAAGAGAAGACAAAAGTTCTCCGTAAGTTTAAACTTGCTCACCTATTCCCTTAGCGATAACGACGATGTCAGGAGTTACGCCTTGAGACTGAAAGCCCCACACGCTGTCTCCGAGCCGACCAAGACCGCTTTGTACCTCGTCTGAGATGCACAGACCGCCGAACTCGCGAACAAGGCTGCAACAAATGGTAATTTCAATGTTGCGCACTAAAATTGTACCTGTAGAAATTCTTCTGAAGCTCAACAATGGATGTAAACTGTACGACTGAAGTACATTAATTTATTCGTTCAATCATACGTGTATGCGTATTTACAGACACCCTCACCTGTAGAGACCTTGGAGCCAGGCAGCCGGACAGTGCTGGCATCCTTGAATCGTCAGGTGCGGTTCCACCAGCAGGCAGGCTACCTGCGCTCGAAAATAATTTAAGATTCACAGTCCGTAGGTTTCCCAGCCTTTCATTCGTCAAAACAAACTATTTCAGACCCCACACACCACCGGCAGGCAGGCATTTCCTATGATACATCGCAACAAAAAAAACAGGATTTACACGTCAAATGCTGACACCAAAACAATGAAACAGGATCTGAACGTCAAATGCAGACATCAAGACAAATAACAAGCAACCAACTCCGTGAAACGCAGACTCAAGAGAACCCCTTGGTGTCGCTTAAATTTGAAGGTTTAATAATTTGACACACTTACCCATCGATTTATCAAGTGAACCATTTTTCCATAAATTTATTCCATCACAGTTTATCATAAGATCATGGTTTAAGCATACCTTTCTACCGCTGCCGACATCCCGCTGCAGGGCGAGCCTGCAGTCCGCCAAGTGCTTCTGAACAGCGGAATCCACGGAGTCATACGGACACTGTAGTGTGGTGGCACTGTTGCAGCGAGCACGGTGGAGGTCCAGCAAGGGCACGACAAACACAGAGTACGTGCTGCCTGGCACAGTACAAGCACCTTAAACATGTGACCTGTCGCAGTAAAAGTCAATATACTAGTTTGCCTATACGAGTAATAGTAGAAGAAACAATTAAATTGGGTTGCTTGTCGGATGTACATACCATTAAATTTGGTGCTCAATCGAAGTAGATGTAATTAAACTGGGTTGCATGTCGTAGCAAAAACCTTTAAATTAGGTTGTCTGTGAAAGCAGATACTATTAAATTTGGTAGTACGTCGTAGTAGAGACCATGAAATTGGGTTACATGTCGTAGTCGAGACCATGAAATTGGGTTACCTGCAGTAGTAGAAACCATCAAACTGGGTGGCCTGTGACTGTGAAAGTCATTAAATTTGGAATAAAAAACGTCACTTACTATGGTTGCCTACTTTACTAGAAGTAATTAAACTGGTAACTCGACAATATAGGAATTTATAACAAATTGTCCTTTTCATGAGTACTCAGTTGGGCAGCAATGTGTCGACACATTATTGATTAAATTTTAAAGCTCTTTTCAAACTAATTATCGTTATTTTAACACTAATAAAGCTGTACATTTATTGAGAATACTTTCAGCTTGCTTGAATGTCAATTATTGGTAAGTTTGCAAAAAATCCGAAGTGTAGAATAAATGTACAGGGGTAGAGTTCAAAAATCAGTTGACCTATCAATTCAACATGGAAATGATCTCCCACACAGCCCGCCTGTTCAGGAGCGGTATCGATAAAATTTCAAGACATTCTGGCCCACAGAATTAAGGCTTTCGAGTACCTCCATATCACTTCGATGAACTTGGGATTAGTCAGTTTACAGGGTGAAATTTCTCTCATTCTCGTCTAAATCTGACTTCATTCATGCGCTTCTCCGTTTACTGTTGGAACAGAAGTACACTCCAAACTAACTGCCACACATGTTACTACTTACTATGAGACTTGGTCGCCTGATTTTCCCGAGAGTCAACTGTTTCCACACACAACTCGATTATCAATAACACAGCCTCATGTAAGCCAGCAGCTGCTCTCGCTGGTTTACCCCAAAATTATTATGCAATTGGTTCTTCCTCTAGCACCCAGACTCTTAAAGAACGAAGGTTAAATGTGCGTCAGGGGCATTTTTCAGTAGTTGTGTTAAAAATTTCTCACCCCCCCTAGTGAAGGCAAAGACATTTGCACTTGGCAACAGCTCTTCTGTGTATGGAATTCATCCATATTGATCTCTGGTGCATACCCTTATTACGGTCATGTCTTCAAACATTCTTTTATGGTACATTAAAATAATACGGAGGGGCCAAATGTTAATTTAAATTATGAAGAAATTTTTCTAGACATATCGATATGGATAATATTTTTTGATAAGCATAATTATATCTTTCTTTACACCTTTTCAAGATGAATATTCCAACATTAGAACAGTGCTAACCAAATGTATAAACACGTTATCAGAACATCGCAGGTTCCAGAAATTCCACTTTCACACTTTAGTAAACGAATATTTTAGTGGATTGTACGGATTTGCATTGATGCTGTAAGAAAATGTTGTGAATGACCCAAGAACAAATGAGAGTCATAATTGCAACATTGACTATGATGAATAAAACTTTCCTGTACAAGTGAAGTTCAATCCAGCACGCATAAAACACCTGAAGTAGCATAGTAATATTACTTTACATCAGATAATCTTTTGCCCCCGTGATCATGAAACTACATACTGGAAATCACGGTCAACGAGTCTACGCATATGCGGCCGTAAAATAGCACTTTCACTAAAGAACAGGTACTTATTGTACATAAGATTACTCACTTCTGGGTGACTGCTGAGACCGACTGGGTATGCGTGAGGATAGTTTGACCACCGAATCCGTACATCCATGAAACGATCCTTCAACAACAACCACATCGCCGCGTGCCAGGCGACTAATGCCACTTTCAGATGAGGAATGACAGCTTCTTTTCCTCTTGGCTTTTGATTGACACGATTTCATAGAAAACGCTGAGTCATGGTCTTTAGAGTTAGATTGTCGCAGGCCATGAGAAATACTACTACTTCCTGCAGAGTCATAAGGACTAGAACTCTCTTTTCTCGTGAATGTGGGCCGGTTTTCTGAAAAAAAAATCGAAGACGCATCTTCAGCCGTAGGAAAATTGGCATCACTCGCAGAATTTGAGCCTGACGCCGGAGTACTGCACGATGAGACTCTCAAAAGACTTTGCTCCGCATCATCACTCACGGAAGTGTCGCATGGAGGACGAGTATAAGACTTGCTAAATTCAGATAGCTCGTTCGATGTACCAGGGTCGCTTTTACGTCTCCCTATGGAACTAGAACTTTCTCTTGCCTTTTCTGCAGCTCCACCGCGAGTGGCATCAAGCAACTGAAAACGTGTAGTCGAAGACTTGTTCAATTTTGACGGCTTCTTGCCGCACCAAAGTCTGGATAGGCGAATAGCAAGATCCACTGCTTGTGTCCTGTACACAACGGCATGCTTTAGCTAAAGAATATCAGCAACACTTGATTTATTTCGTTCATAATTTGATATATTATGATCGCCATGAGCTTCTTATACGAACCTGAAAAGAATTTCACTACAATACTTCAACTTCATTCAGGTTAACAGACTACATCACTACATCACGCAAATTCAAAGTAGTCCAGTAATAATAAACAGCTAAATGACGTAGTAGGTATTAAGTGATAAGTTTTCGAAAATTCAAAGCGTAATTCTGCAATACTACCGTGAGTTAACGCAGAAACCGCATTTCATTTCATTTCATTTGCAGGGAATTCTCATGTTTTAAGTGTAGGAAAATACGCTTTTAGCTATATAAATATCCATAAGTTAAGATCCATGCTATGAGAGAACTGAACCATAGAGGAGTAAACTCAAACTTCTCTTCCATGATCCCGTGAGAGAGTTTGAAACTATCATAGAGTAGATGAAATCTAAATTGCACTTAAGAACAACGGGGGCGGAAACACGTACTCCATCATGGCCAGTGACATGAACAACTCACAGTGTGTGCTTGTTCTTAACAGATCAATTTTAAAACGATCATAAACCAGTATACTGACTCAATACATGCATTCCCTCGTATTCTACGTACTATTTACGTTTCGTGTACTAGAGACAGTTACATCGCAACTGGTTACAAATTCTAGAAGCTATATTGAAGAAGAAACCTGAAGCAAAACAGTGGCTATGGAATTAAAAAAGTTAATAGTTCTCCCTCTCCTACGCCCTAAGAGAAGTGCTCATCTTACTGCACTTAAGCGAGAATATAATAGATATTAATCATGCATGTTAAGTTATGTGCAACTGACAGTACAATTGATATCAATTATGCATGTTAATTTGCATTTGTTGTTGTAACTCACACCCAGTTCACTGGGTTCAAGAGCTAAAATTTAGAATTTTATCACGCGCTTCCGTGCAACATATTGATTCAAGCAGTCAAAAGCAGAAAGAAATCTGTCACGCCTCGTTCTCGTTTAATGACTGTAAAAGTTGAAAACTAAAGTTTTGCTTCCCCTAACTTGCTGATTTCAAGAGTCAAAAAACAAAAATTTGCTCCGCTCTCATCCGGAGTTTAATACTTTTAAAGCGTTACACTTAAGAATGTCTTGCCCTCACTGTCAATTTAATAATTCCGCGAATAAAACCCAGAAATTCACGACGCATACACCGTCAATTTATCAATTTCGAGAGCAAACCCAAAAATTGGTGATGTCCTCACCCAGAATCGCAGTGGAAGAAGGTGTTGAGGTGAGCAGGAAGTGTGTTGCTCAGCAGCCGCTCGAACTCACAATCGTGATCTTGAACCCCTCCGTCAGGCAGCAGCTTCCCCAGCTGCTGGCAGGTGGTTGCAAGCACACCAGCATCGCAGTGACCAACTGCACGCACAATCATCGATTGCTGGAGCACTATCACGGTTTGTTGGAACCCTATTTCGGGTTATTGGAACACTGTCATGGGTTATTGGAGCACAGTCATGGATCGTTGGAGCACTATTACTGGATATTGAAACCCTATTTCGGATTATTGAAGCACCATCATGGGTTATTGGAGCACTATCACGTGTTGCTGAATCACTATCACGTGTTGTTGGAGTATTAAAAGTTGTTCCGGCAGCACCAAATTCCATGGATATTTCTAATGACATCCATATCAGTAGTGGTCACCTCACATAGCACTGCATATAAACATCGCTAATGATACAGAATAGAAGTTCAGCATCATCATTATTGAAGGCAGCACCTCGATTCTTTTTCCCTTATTACCTCATGAACTTACATCCCACGCCACTCAAGAATCAAAGCTTCACCGACCGACAGCAGCTCGGTCAGGCTTTGTATTTCCAACACATGATTAATGCAGAGTACAATAGGGGCTGTGTTAACTGTTTCCTGTATTTACTTCATGCAATGAAGTTTCTCTCATGACGTACAGCACAAGGACACAAATACAGCCGCTTGTTCGTGTATTGGTGTCTAATGAGATCAGTTTTTGAGCATAGGTCGGTGCTGGCGCTACTACTCGTTAAGAGGGTCAGCAACGAGGGAGCTGGGAAACTCTCCTCTGCAAGAAGCTAAGACTTCACGTCTCATACAGCAATCCCTAATACATAAATACAGAGTGCAGCAATACAACTACCTTTTTTAAAAATTAACTTTCTTTGAAAAAAAGAAGTTACGTTGCCGCACCCTGTATATATAAGGATGGATAAGATACCAGTGTACACTATACAAAAACTGTACTGTTTTTACAGGACATTTGAGCTGAAGAGCGCCTACCTTGAGCCGTGGAGTTGATGCAATCGAGGTACTGCGCCCCAGCCTCATCGTAAAGGTACTGGCCTCGGCCGTACTGCATCAGGCCTCCACCGTGACTGGTCCACATCAGTGGTTACCTTCACACCTGCAATAACTTCAGCATTCAGTAGTATCAAAGTTCAGTGTTATTCAGCACTCATATTCATCCAGAATTCGGTATTGTTTAGCATGAATTTGTAGAAGTAAACGTCGGAATGGTGTAGAAAAATTACACTACGTAATACGTAATATAAAAAAATTACACTTCGAACCACTTTTCTTCTCGTGAGAGAAAGCAATATAAAAAAGTCTAATTATCAAAAATTTAAAAGCTCACATATTAGTTCGCGCAGTAATTACTACTTTGTTCATTAGTACTGATATTTAACTCTGACAACTTCATGAGTTAGCGAGTTATTGGCTCAGATGCATCCATAATGTCTGAAAAATGAGTTGTAATGACCTAGAGCATATTTTTATGGTGAGAGAGTGTCGAGCACACGGCACAGATGAAACATTTTAACAGCAAAATCTGAGCTTAATTTCACATAGACAATTACTATCACTACATGGCAACACGCAAAACCTCTACCTCCCTACCTTAGAAGGGCTATTGACCCTCCTGAAGTTCATTAGAAATTATTCACGTTAGTCATTAATTTGCAAGGTTTCGTTCAAAAATTGAGGTGAAATTACGTAAAAACGAATAAAAATGCGTAGCAATTTAAGCGATATTTCTTCCAGTCAAAAAATAAATTCAAGGTTAAAGAGTTAAGCCAGAAGTTAATGAATTTCAGCACATCACATGTTAATGTTCACCTGAAACACTTGTACTCAGAAAGCAGCCCGAAACAAGCATCAGTTATCAGAACATCCACAGACCTGTTATCATGGACCCAAAACAAGGACCTGAGATACGGACTCGATAAATACAATAGTTAATTTTGGTACAATTGAAGAGAAACAATACTCTTCTTCTTACAGTCAAGCTTCTTCTACGTAAAATCATAAAAAGTCATAAAATTCGTTAGGGGCATGAAGAGAATCGAGAGAATTGATTGTGAGATTTATTATAGTTAGTGAGGCTTTTCAACACGATCCTTCAGTTCATATTATCTACGTAGTAGTTGAACTAAGCTAGGAGACTCGCTTTATAGTTAACGATGCAGGCTTACCTCCGTTGCAGCCTAAACTTTTCAGTTGCTATAAATGACTCATAGTCCTGTGCTTTTAAAAACTGATCGTTATTGTAAGCTGATAGCATCATGCCACCTGGCCTTGAAAGATAACACTGCTTTAAGCACCAACTAACCAGCACTTGAATTCCAAAACTGAACGTCAACGTCACAGCAACAGCTCTGCAACGACAGTGTCAACAGGCATGATCCCAGTTACTGTGGAGTGAATCAGAATGTAGCATAGCGTGACAGAGTATACGGTGCAGGTATGTTACTCTACACCTGTACAATTAAGTACATGTACAGTAATCTACCTATAGAGTAACCTACTTGTACAGTAATCTGTCTGCACAACAACCTACTTGTACAATAAGGTACCTGTACAGTAACCTACTTGTACAATAAGGTACCTGTACAGTAACCTACTTGTACAATAAGGTACCTGTACAGTAACCTATTTGTACAATAAGGTACCTGTACATTAACCTATTTGTACAATAAGATATCTGTACATTAACCTATTTGTACAATAAGGAACCTGTACATTAACCTATTTGTACAATAAGGAACCTGTACAGTAACCTATTTGTACAATAAGGTACCTGCACAGTAACCTATTTGTACAATAAGGTACCTGCACAGTAACCTATATGTACAATAAGGTACCTGTACAGTAACCTATTTGTACACTAAGGTACCTGTACAGTAACCTATTTGTACAATAAGGTACCTGTACAGTAACCTATTTATACAATAAGGTACCTGTACAGTAACGCACCTGTACAATAACGCACCTTGGTTTGCCGATTCATTTTTTCCCCGTGTCGTGTTTCAGTGCTCTCATAACGTATAATTTACATAAATACAATGCATGATTGTGTAGAATTACTTTAAACAAGCAACGATTAAAATTCCTAATTTTCTGGATATCTAAAGAAACAAGTGCCATGAACACGTAACTTGCTAGTTACAAATTGAGCATTCACTACTTCAAAAAACTTGTGTAATTATAAATTATGAGAAGAAAATGCAAGTATTTCCAGTTCAAAGTCGTTAATTCTCCCTCTACAGTGTAAAATAATACACCACTTAGACAACACCGCTAGTAAACAAGCTTGTAATAACTCCTACCTAAACCTTAACAAGTCAATAAGCTAGAAATGAGGTATCTTTGTAAAATTATAACCACATAGCGCACTGTGCCGAGCCAGGCTAAAAACCTGACGTTGTCCACGTATAAACTTCCGTTATGTAATACTAAAGCATCTTGTGTTACGTCATAGGACAGTTTCGCATCCACACACAGTCGATTTGAAGCAAACACTGACGCGGTGTTGCCCACAGTACAGAGAAATTCTCTTTACTGTGGTGTTGCCAAGCCAAATGCTTGCCAGATGCCAAGTGCATTTTATAGCCAAATTTTAACTGAAAA
This sequence comes from Trinorchestia longiramus, assembly GCA_006783055.1. Classification (NCBI taxonomy): domain Eukaryota; kingdom Metazoa; phylum Arthropoda; class Malacostraca; order Amphipoda; family Talitridae; genus Trinorchestia; species Trinorchestia longiramus. Next base: position 75,162 of record VCRD01000831.1, on the reverse strand, counting down.
AGGCAAAACACCGGCCAAATTTTGACTGAAAAATGCAAAACGCTGGCCAAATTTATATTTTGCGAATATGACAGGAAAACATATTCAAACTGATCTTTATAACCCTGAAGCACTGACCATGAGTATGGATGTCACTAGCTCGGGTAAACTATACCCATGTTCAGTGCTCCAGGGTTAAATAAATGAAAAAAGTGTTTACTAGACTCAATATCTTTTTGTATGAACATCCAAAAATTCGCCTCATTTTCCTCATTTGGGTTGTCCAGTGGATGGTAAAGAAATTATTTGAGTTTGACGTTGCTAGTTATAGGTTCATTGTCGTAAAGTATGCATGATTTGAAGTATTTTAACATTGTATTTATCATTGCAGGATCTTTGCGTGAGGTCGAGGTGTTAGTAAGATGAGCTTACATTCCAATTGAGGGATGCAAAAAAACATGATGCATCCTGTTTCTTGCTTATTCTTGACTGCTGTTACAAGCATCAACATTCTGTTGTGTCCTTTGTTGGTTTGATTGATTGTTTTTTTTTCAACTGAGCAAAGAAAAGTTAATGAGTGTATGTGTAGTAACATACGATTTATTTCATTACCTACATATAATTAGATGAGTATTCCATTACAGATACCGGGAACATTCATAAATGTTTTGCCTGCGTGGAAGAGAGTGGTTATGTAACAGGGAGCAAATGATGATGAAATTGAACTTGAATGATTTAGGTACTGGAAATATTTTATATCTGTCCTTTTCCCATGTGTTTCAAGATTAATTATACCGATCAAAAAATTTATTGCATGACTTCAAGAAAAGAACCTGATGTAAATGTGTCGAAGTAGATAAAATATTAAAATATTAGTGATATGTTACGTAGAAGTAACAATGATCAAATTTTACAAAACGGCCGAACGAGACAGAATTTTTGGCCGCAAAAAAAGGCCAATCTGACAATTTTTCCACGTTAGGTGAATCGAATTTCGTGAGTTTCATGGTAAAAATATCTTTCATCTCTAAAATAATCTCGAGGATAAGTATGATACTTTGAGCACCACTACACACCTGATATTAAGTCTAATCTTGTTTCATGCAGAATAAATCATTTACGAACCCTAATCCCTTATTTTGTCGTGATTGCGATTACTCATTGAAATTTAATATCGGAACAAAATAATCACTAACATGAGCAGTAGCATTGGGTTGTTGAATATCCAGTGACATACAGTCGAAAATCTTTCATTTTAGAAAGCAACACGTCAATCTCTACACCCTTATCTATGTATTTTATAGCATTTTTATTATTATATACCTAGTTTAACCACCGCATGCATTTTAAAGCAATTAAAGGTCCACGTATTATTGAGAAAAAATATTCAGAATGAGGTTATGAAAACATATTTTTATCCTTACCAGCCGTGAGGCTCACCTCAAACAAATCGATCATTTTCGTACTCACCTCAACGGATTTAAAGACGAGTGAGTTGAGCCACAGGAAGGTAGTCTTCATTTTAACCCTTGAATTATTTACTAGTTTCATGATCTATTTCTAAAATTAACCTAACTTCAGTTATTTCACATTATGGAATGGTTTTTTCGCGACGTTACGCTACTGGGTTCTCAAGCTCTCTAAAAAGGATAAATCAATGCAAAAAAGGCTAGACTTGTAGTCGAGCGCCATCATCGGTGAATCCCAACTTTTATGAGGACATGGATGCAATATTAAATTTATTACTGCAGATTCGACAATACATAGATATGTGAGCAGGATACCCAGCATCACGCTTCCTTTACAGTTATATATTACAGGTACTCTGATTAGAATCTAATCAGAGTACTTGTAAATATATATGTTTATTCAGGGATCTATGGCGAATGCGATAAGCTGTTTTCAATGTTTTTGCCCAGTGCCTAATTTCTGTTAATTGAAATCATCAGATTGATACTTACAACAGCTAACATACTACCTCACATTACTAGTTTATTATCTCTATATACAATGCATTGTCATTATCATTTATTACCGACAAGATCCCATGGATTTATCTGATTTTAAACCAAGATCAAGTACCGCATCTGCTCGAAATGTATTACTAGCGGCAGGGAGCAAGCATCTCAATGAGGCAAAAAATTAACGAATGAAGTAAACAGATAACATCTCGACGACCTTCGTGCGAGAGATCGGTTGCATAGAACGTCCCACCTACAGATACAGAGAGTAAAAAAAATGCCTTACGTCTACTTAACCATTACACTGAACCAAGAAAGGCCTCTTTCAAGTGTTGCTAACTCTGTGGTGAGCAACTAGGATTATCACAGAGGAACGCTAATACCTCAGCGTGAACTGACGAGGACAGACTTTGTGAACTACCCTCTGCTTGCCTCCAGGAGCGTAGCCCTGAGACACGCTTATGAGCGATCCTTCTCAATCTTGAGTAAGATTCAAAATAAGAGCAAACTGTTTTGTCTCATGTAACATTGTCATCAGTTTAGTAACAAAAAACTCCCACAAGTAAGTCTCCAGAAGCAAAAAGAAAACAGAAGTAACAGTTCATGATATAATTTATTAAACATTGATAAATGAAAAGCAGCGCTAATATTTCAGATCATATCAATAATTTCACAGGTAAGGATACTTATTCAAGAACGTGATGGAGCGTATGTACAAATATTCGCCTCTTCAATCACTTTGTTCAATAGCAAAGCACTAGCTAATTCTCTACTTTTCTTTAGGCAATCGAAGCACACAAAATACCTTCAGCCCTAACCACGATCAGCTCTAAATACAAAAAAGTTTATTTTATCATGAGTAAAAGTAATAATTTCAGTACAAGCAGTAGCTGATCCTTCGAGAAAAAAGAACGACTAGCTAACATTTCTCGTCCTCCTCAGCAGAAGTTCAGGAAGAATGATATTCTACGAATTTTTACTAAAACTTTCAACAAAATACGAAAATCAAGGGAGTAGTGAATACATAAAACTAGTTCAATTCGAAGCACACAATCAAATGAATGAAATGAAAGAATTACAGGTAAACATATTATTTAATACTGGCAAACTTCATATCGTGAGCTTTTGCGAATTTCACGAACTGCAATTCAAAACCTACGCCCCATAAAATTTCTCAGTGGGAAGCAGATACCAATTGAGAACATAATTTCTGCACCATTTGGCATTTGGAATAACTGTTGACCTAATAAAAGAACTAGCCTTAGTGTAACAATAAAACAAAATTAATGGTACTCCAAGTACGTTAACAAACATAACCATAATCAGATTCGTTACCAGCATGTCTTTTTATTTCAATTTAACGCGTTACTCATTTCTGTAGGGTTGAAATTGAGCCTTAATTCTCTTAAATACAAGCAAAAGCCAACTGGAGAACATGGCCCAAAAAAACATGGACCATGGTCTAAAATGTACCATGCAGCAGCGGTAGATTCAAGCCCACATAACACAGAGTCCAATCTCTCAGCCGTCACCGTACGCATACATGGGCTTCACAAACATCCCAGTCAATGTCTGTATTCTCTTAACTTTTCAGTCACATGAAAATTAAAAACATTTTAAAACACATCGATACCACAGAATGCGTTCTTCGTCATGACAATGTAGAATACAAACCATTTTGAAACAATAATTAGAATTCAAGTCACACGGCAATAACGGAGACTTCAAACCATTTCCAAGAAACAAAAGTTTTCATAGCTTTCCTCAAGCTCAGTCACACTATTGCCTTAGAGTCCCCAAACTTAAAAAGTGATTTCAGCAATCTATGAGTTTTTGTACTCGTATAATCAGCACGCTATGGTGAATCTTATTTGCTCTCTAAATATATTGAAGCCTTCGGTCGAACGCAAGACCTTGATCTTTTTCACACAAACCAGGTAGAAACAACCCAATTAATCTATTAGTATTATCATCTACGTCAGGTTTTGGAGAAGAGTTTCATTAACAGAAGCAAAAGAGACTAACGGTTATTCATGAATTTAAATGTTTCCTTAAGAGCTAATAATATCAGTGCGATAAGCTTGAGTTCCATTCACCCTTACACAGGCTGGACGTTAACAGAATATTATATACAGACATAACATTTATGAGTAAGAGTATCACTCGACCGTAGATTATTAATATTTAGATTAAAATGTACCCCACATGATCCAAAATAGAAACATTATTTTACAATTTCAAACGAACTCATGCCGACAATATCTTTTAGCCTGAGAACCTACAATATTAAAAAAAATGCTTTTAAATCAGAGTGTTGTATGAACATGGATGTTAAATAAAATAGAAATACAAGACCTTGTGCAACAGATGTGATACAAACAATGGATGAAAAGAGATAGCAACCAAAAGCACATCTTCATATAAAGTCATGATGAGCACCAAAACAATCTCCCGCAAACAAACGTGCACAGGACAGACAAATAAGAGAGAAGGAAGACAAGGAGGACTAAGAGCCGTCACTGGTTCTTAAAATAAATGGTTAGGAAGGAAGAAACTACATGAATGATTTCGCTCCTAAGATCGGGTTTTTCATTTAACACAAGTACTATGGTCTGTGGCTCATGAGCTAGCCAAAGTCGTGATGAGAAAATGTTCCATGAGTAAATTTATTCAAGAACAATGAAATACAAAAGAATTTCAATTCCTAATACAACTTTTACATCATGAATTAATCCAGAAAACATCTATGTATGTCTCGCAGTTCGAATAAATCTCATTCGAGTATATTGCCGAGAAATACCATGAAATCAATCAATGGGCGTTCTACAAGTGGCAATGTGACTCATAAAATTTAAAAAAGTCGACAACTGCTTTGCTCTTGTGTGAGTAGCGTGAGCCTCAGAGAACTCACAGTGCTGGGCACCCACTTACTCTTCCATGACGATAAAGTGATAGAAAAACAATCACGATATTTTTCAATTACTCCTACGAGAAAATATTGAACGAGTTCAATTATTTACTATTTATAGAAAAAATAACACTGGTCCAGTAATGACAATCACTTGCGTTACTTTCAAGAATTGACATCTTAACAGTTTAAAATGGTGAAACTTCGCCTCCCGAAACCCTGTATTTATTTATAATTATTTTGCCTCCCATCATAAGGCCAACCCTCTCCCCACTCAAGAAAAAAGAAAACAAGCCTAAATTCCCAGATAATTAAGTCAATCAATTCAAATTTTCAAAGATTCGAAGTCAGTAAGAGACGAAGTACAGCGCGCTTCTCATTTTTACACACAGCAACGGATAGAAGCGAAGGGAGGTCTAATGCACATTAATTATAAAAGGCTCAACATTTTCAATCCTTGCTTCATGCCCCCCTTGGAAATACGTATCTCAATCAAAACCAGTCTTTGGAAATGCATTCCTCAACTATCACAAAAGGAGAGAATTCGGTATTGTGAGACACATCCAGAGGTCGAATGCAGCATAGCGGTTTGAAAAGGTAATGCACTACAGCTTCACTAGGCCGCAGAAGAACAAGTAAACTCTGAAGTATCTAAAAAAGCGTTTTTACAGCACTATAAGGATACTCCAATACAAGAATCAATACAAGATCCAACTACCGAATAGTGTAGCACTGTGCACATTTTATCAACAGTAGAACAACTTTCAAAAGTTGGTTTCCAGAAAGAAGTATACATGGTTTGGCCAATAGAACGCTGGTGACAGAGGATTCGGCACCAAAGAACCTAATTTCAACTCAATTTTTGAGTCAAAATACTACCGGAACGTCAATAATTCGGCAGTTTTCACTCACTTTTCTCCATTTTTAATGATGAATGTTTCAATCTGCAGTGATTTATCAATTCTTCTCAATACACAATGAAATCCATTGAAAAGATTAAAACCAGAGTTGAAATCTGATGACTACCGGAGTAGGATGCAAGATTGTAAAGCTTCTAGAAAGCACAGACACAAGCAGGATCATTTGAATATTGATACAAATGTCAAACGAGTCTGTTACACCTACCATTTTATCTCTAGATGAACAGCAATGGAAGATTGGGACTTGAAGCATCTATCAGTAATGCTTTCAAAGCTACTTACGTGAGTGTTACAATATGCACACTTCGAAATAAACACGAACTTAACTACGTATGTATTTTATTATAAATTACAGTATTTAGAGGAGCATGCGACTACTTATTTCTAGTCTAGTATTCGAAAGCGGATTTTTCACTCGACGTTAACGAAAAAAGCTGTTACTTTCAAGATAGCACATCGTTGGGAGAACTTACGCAGCGGTTCTTAATATATCATTGGTATTAATAAATGCCAGTATCAGTACATCGCAACTTAGGTAGCTTGCTGCCATTAATAGCTACTCTATTTGAGTCTGACGGCTACTTAAGAAAACGCAAACCATAGAGCAAGTCCTAACCTTCAGAAAATAAATAACGAGTTCCTTTATTTAAAAGCATGTACAACAAATTTAAAACACTTGTCTTTAAAAGAATGATAGTCTCCATTTAATAAAGTAATACCTGAATAAAAAGACAATATAACAGTGCATGGAGGCATTTTCAAATGCAAACAAAGTAATTTGACTGTAGCCTGAATTCTGAACTACGGTTACCGTAAAAATTTGCGCAGCACGCACCGTGCTCGTCTTCAGTTTCGTTCATCTTCGCACGTTACTCCATTATAATTCGTAATAGGGTTAGTCATTTTATGTTTTGCATCCTGCCTGCTTACAGAACAACAAAGACATCTGGTTCAAAACACGCACTAAAAAATGAACACCAAACTGCGTGCAATTCAACTAAAAAACAATCTCTATAGCAGATATATATTTTTTTGCGACATTCTTCTATAATTGTATTCAAATTTGATTAATTTGGACCTGAAAAAATTAGAATAGTCAGTCGCAAACGAGCCAAATGACGCTTTGAGAGACCAGTGGTTTGCAATAACTGTAGAGCAACACGAATGGAAATCTATATCAAATATGAAAAGAGGACAGACATTAAACGAAGGCTAGTTGTCATTACGAAATGTTTTCTACATAGCTACTAGTTTTCTCCGAGTACTGAATTAATGCTAAAAAAGTGCCTGGTTTCTCACTAGACTCAGAAAAGTGCTGGATTTCGCAATAGATACCGCACTGCGTCACGCATGAAGTAGAAATGTTGATCATAAATGAGCTATTGGGAGTTTTAACACTCACTTCTAACTGGAATGAACATCCTGAAGACGTAAAGTGGTTAGGAATAATTCTCTACAAGACTCGCCAACGAGTATCTGTTAGCGTAACATCTCTCACAGGGAAACTGATACTAACCCCATAAAGACCAACTATGTATCTGGAGCGCATTCGCCTGTCCGGCCAGGTCTCTTTTATCTCATTTATAAACTTCAATAAATGAAAAATTTGCAGTTACTGATGTAGTTGTATTTTCAATGAATAAGGTTAATTCAAATATTATGAATAAAAAATTCTCTTTCTCCAAATCGGACCTCGTGGGCCTGAGGGTTTTGGTTTTCTTTAGAGTTAAGGGTTACCAGTACTCTGTGTCTGTCCGACCGACAATCGTATCGCTAGCACAAATCATGAAGTTTGGGCAGATTTCTGCCAATAAGACCTGTGTAACATAACAGCTACGGGATAATCTTTATTTAATAGCTATACATTTAATATTCGTAACATTGTGCTTTAATGAACTTGGCTACATAACTAAAAGTCGAGTTTTCCTTACGTGACAATCGTTTCTGTTTTGTGACATTAACGATATGCTTAAATTTAATATAATGGAGCATTACAGTCTAATCAACAATTTAATTAATACTAAGTAACAGATACAATTTCATAGCCGAGAGATTTCTTTCCAAGTTAAAAAGTACTTAATAAGGGCAGAATTTCTTAACGTTAATTATTTTATAAGTCAAATACGATAGTATATCCCGTACAACATGCACAGCAACAACCGCTTAATCTTTTGTGACAGGAAAAAATGAAGAAGGAAAAATATTATTGAGACGCGCATCAAGATAAGTAAAAGAAAACATTACGAAACTAACATTGTGAAGCAGGGTCATTTCAGTCAGTCATTGAATGAGGTGAATGTTTCAAGTCCTATTGAAAGCAGTACAACCAACCCTAGGAAAGAACTTCCTCTCTTATAATCATTTGTGCATCGAACCTAAGCGAAGGGATGAATCAAGCCAAGCATTCTTTTCTTGGCACATGTTTGTAAAAAATAATAGTTGAGGTATAGCATAGCACTACTTATATTATCTACAACACGCCCAGAGTGAGCTCACATCACTGCTCCTGCTGCAGCACAGATTCATAACTCAATATAAGCCAGAAAATATTAGGTAGTTGGTTCTATGTAAGAAAAGCGCCGCGACTGAGGCATGAACCAAAGGTTTATGCAGTGCAAGTAACCCTGTACGTTTCGAACGCGCAGTTCAAGTTCATCAAGTAGGATACAACTCCACCAATTGTTACCGTTATCTAGATTAGAAAAAACAATAACGATACTCATTTTTCAACCGTAAATTAAAATAAAAATATACCTTAATCAAAGTAAGGTCACGATAATAATTCCTCGTAACGCACGCTATTAAGTGCGTGAATAATATTGGGCCAGTTGAAATTTAAGGAATTTATCAATGATGGAGCACAATCGACCGGGCCTATGTTCACATTAATCTTGTACCCAGCATAGAAAAATAAACCTGCGTGCTTTAAAGATACATTGGGAGCTTTAAAATATGAAAGCATACACCCACTTGTAATGAATGAAACAAAAGTTTTAATAATGAATTGATACTCTTGAAACTAACAAAATTTTTCTATTGTATATTAGTTACCTAATTTCGATGACCCAAGTAAAAATATGCACCGTAATGTAAAGGGCTGGGAGCTTCTAATGATGGAGCTACATTACAAGAAGCAGAGATCATTATAAGATATCTTAATATGCCATTTCGTATCAACAAAGACAATACATACCGTGTCAACAAAGAAGATAATTTCCCACATGTTATCGAGATTCCGTTTACAGCAATGAATATTGAAAATTTAGGCCAATAACATGAACACAAAACACACACATAGCAACCATGTGTACCAGGACCAAACGAACACCACTCGTAGTTTTCCCTCATCCTACGGGGTAGTCGGAAGTAAAACAAAGCACTAGCAAATAATCAGATCTAAGCGAGTGTGTACCATGGTAACATCCAGACTGCGTTCTTCCTTCTCTTGGACTGTGCACTGCAGATTTTAATGCACGGATACAATGAAGTGAAGTTCAATTTTCGTGTGACACATGTCGCATAAAGTTACAAGTCTGTGGTCAACGTCTAACGGCAGAGAAACAAGAAAATAAGCACTTGCCAGTCAGAAAAGCAGGCTCTTGTTGATTTTCCACAGCTATGACGCAACTTTCATTTCATTCTAGACAATACCGATACTGTGAAAACGTTCACAACCGCAACTAGTACTGAAACCACTAAAGAAGTGGCTACTGCAAAACACAAATACTTAATAGATTCCAAATCCACCCGTACGTGGGCGAATTCTTAACATTGTATACACTCCACTATCGAACTAAATTTTATAAATGGACAAACTATAAATTGTTTTAGTCCTAAACTGTGCCTCATCGATGTAATTACAAATTCTTTAATTTCAAGTACGAAAGGTGATATATTAAAAAAAATTTGCCTGGTTTGAAGTTAGCAAACAAAACTAAGAGACTCTAAGAACAGCTGTATAGCGCTAGATAATGTGTGAAAACAGTACGCCTAGTCCCTCCAAATCTTCCGTAAATGCTGATCAATAAATCATCAGTATGAACTCCTAGAAATAAAATTCCAACATAGTAACATCTGGATGCAAGTTGCGAATTAATATTAGAACATGAAGATAACTTTAGACGAGTTCTGGAGGACTGGGGAGCGCCAGCCACGAAGGGAAGAAAAAGCAAGCGACGGCGTTGCACCGCCATCATTTGGACGCCACAGCCGGCCCTGAAAAAGCGAGCCGCAGCCGCTCAGCCTCGCCACTGGACAGTGGAGAGGTGGGCGAGGCTGAGGACAAACCGGTGGCCGACTGTGGGGGTGAGGAAGCAGACGTGGTCGTGGACGGGGGAGACCGCGACGCTGATGAAGGAGTTGACAAGCAGGAAGTAGGACTCGACTTGCTGCCCGAGCTAGTGGTGCTGTTGCTGCGCTCTTTGGCTGCCCTGCACGGTACAATACAAATTGTAGCAACTTCACACGCACACCAGAAAACACAGACATGTATAATACTCAAAATGGGAAATTGAAAGGCTGAAGATGCTACATCTCCAATAGTTACCGCAACCGAAAGTATGTGTACACTTCATAGATAACTAACTACTTAAGATTCAATGCGTCAAAACGTAAGCTAATGTCTCAGATAAATACAGTAAAATGTGTTATTATGACCACTGCAGTCCACATTATGCATCCTTGCTTGAGGTCGATATCGTCCTCTAACGTAAGGCGTAGTCGATCCATTGAGGTTTCGTTCAAATGCCACAGCCACGCTGGGTTCTACTTCAAACGCATGTGATGCAACTGAGCTACAGCAACACAGAATTGAGCTGAAATATATCATATAAAAACTTTCGAAAATTCTTTCGACGGTTGGCTCTTTAACTGCTTTCTGTTCTTTCCATATTTTGTTGATGATGATCAATAGAAGTTGAAATATTAATTATGATACTAATTGCTCATCGCATGTTCTCCATTGACCTTGGGTAAAACAGGCGGGATTTTAGGTAACTTTGTGTTCTTGAACGCTGCTCGTGCCACCGAGTATGTTTAACGAACTGAAAAATTCATTCAATTCACTGAATGCATCATACACCCGTACCATGCCCTCCTGGTGACCTGACAACTGACATACCGTGCAGTAAGTTTAAAATATACGCGTCCTGCTCAGCTAATAAGTTATTTGCTACCTTGAGTTCATGCACCGTACCACTGAGCGCTAACATCGACGCGATAGAAGAAATTGTTTCCTTTTGAAGAAATTCCTCGTAGAAAGCAGCCCACCTCACCCACACCAGCACAAGCATGTACACTAAATCATTTACCATTGCATGGATATTATATATAAACTAAATACGTCACCTAGAACAGTGCTCTTCACAAAGTGGTTGCGCAACCCACCTGTGGGTCGCGCAACCATTCAAAAGGGGTCGCGAAATGTAGGATCATACTTTTCTAATTCATGTAATAATGTTATTTCAGTATAAAATATATAATTTTTACGATAAATAATTAACAGTAGACCCACTTTCTTTATAAACAATAAATTTTTCTGCCACATTTATATCTTATTCTTCATTTTGCTAAAGTTAAAGGGGTCGTACAAAAATAAAATCTTTTAAAGGGGGTCGCGCCGGATAAAAGTTTGAAGACCACTGACCTAGAAGACCAAGTGGTCAGACCAGTCTGTAAACTAACTAAACTGACTAGCGTGTATCGGTATGAGGCGGGCTGGATTCCCATGAAAACTAAACATGGAATAAATATCAATCCAAATTGTATTTTATTCCTTTGAGCATCGGTTGTGTTAGCTCATTGATTTCCCAATATGTGTGAAAAAATTGATCAAATATTCGGGGCAGACTAATTTTTGGTTTCCTATCTTATCAGAGGATCTCCTGAAACTTTTTTGATTTTCAGACATCCAGACTGGACCTAACAGCCAATTTGGACATCTAGAGCTAAATAAAAGTCATTTAACTCAGAACAAGCTAACATAATTCGATGTACATTTTCTCACTGTCTTCAAACTTGACAAGGCTCAGAGGCAATAAATGCTCACCACAAAAGAAGGCGTTTGTTTGTAAGCGATTTTAATTTTACTCCCTAACCGACCACATATTTTTTCTTGAAAAGTGGAATGCAACACTATCACACACTGTTCATTGGTTGATCATAGTGCTGGCAACATCTACCGATGTGGAACCATAACGTGTTCTGAAAGTTCTATGGCCGTTGAGTGCAGTGCTGGGTTGATGAACACCTTAGGTTTTGTTTTAGCTCACTTTTTCAAAGAATACATCAGAGTTCATTCAGTAGTTCAAAGGTTAAAAAGTAAGTTAACTCACAAGTGATTCGATAGGTCCTCGATATCGACGAGTCTAGAGTCCTGCTCCATGTGCAGGTCGTCACGACTCAACAGATGCTGCACGAGTTCTTCATTCAGACCTGAAATTAGGTGCTCCAAATAAAGTGGCAGTCGTAGTCGAGGTGGCAGGACATGAAGTAAATACAATATAGGTAAATGGTTGAAGTCTTCTAACCTCAAGAAAATAGCTAGCTGTAAATCATGCAACGCATTTCATGTAAAAAAATCAACAAAAAAGGTGGGGATGAGCCAATATTATTAAGAAGCATAAAATCTTTTCAGATTTCTATATGATGTTGAGCCACAGTTTGAGACGTTTGTAGTGAAATGAATTCCAGAAATTTCCTCCGAACCATCACCATCATTATTATTATTATTGACCAATTCAAAGCTACTTCCATGAATAGTGATATATGACTGAGAATTCAGCGCGGAAAATAGTTTCAACCTAGTCTGCATCGCCAATATTAAGAACATAAGGTACAAAAACTTTTTCTATAAGCACTAAATGATTCAAAAGCTAATACACTCCTACAGCTCTATCCAGGATTCAAATTCTACAACATTAAACTTTAACCTGCAGATCAGCAAAATGTAGAAGCCTTTACCAATTGAAATCAAAATTTAAAGTTGACGCAAACCGGATTTCAATTATAAATATCAGAAATCAAATCAAAGAAATTTTTTTCGATTAATGGATACACTAGAATAGAACTTACAATGGTATACAAAATTTGCAAAAATCACATACGTATTTCTTTTTATATTCTCGAGGGAAACCAGTTTCATAATGGTAGAAGACAGTAGAACATTGCACAGCACTTTCTCTTCATAAACGGTGGATTAACAGAGATAAATTACACCGTCTCACCATGACATTATCCCACTACTGCAACTCCCATGTAACAGGTCTGGTATACAACGACGATTGTTCAGTCGAGGTGTGGGTCGGTTATTTTGAGAGGTGCTGCAACGTTCCATTGGTCCTTCTATTGTCAATGGTTTCAAGCACACACCCTTGTAACTTCTACTGACGTGCATCCGTTCCCGGGATAGCCTTGCACTTCGTTGAAATTTCAGTTTGCCTCTGACACAAGATTTCACCTCGCTTAGAACCAGGTGTTGCTCACGCATTAACCGCACCAGCAAGCAAACTCAAGGTTCTCCTCTTGAAAGAAAGAATTGTATGGCAGAAAAAAGGACACTGATGATTACTTTTCTAGTGTTAATGGGTCGAAGACTGAACAAATAAACAGCTAATCCGTGCTGTAACTTCTACATCGAGAAGCTACCTACCAATAACAATAAACTGAAGAATATTTTATTGCTATGGTGCCTCGTAAAGGAATCTCCAGTAATTCTACAGTATCAGTTTTTAAGTCTTGAGCAATATTTAAGCGAGGAAACTATCGACCAGTTCTGTAACTGTATACAGATCTTATCAAATATTTGTAGCAAACATGTTATGCTTTCGTGGCACAAAACTTCATGCAAGAACAGTGTTGAGAGAAGGCTTGGTTTAGAACATGCTGCGAACATTACCTTCTATTTGAGTGTGGAGGTGGTTGACAATCACTTGTAGTTGAGCTACATTCATGTCTGTTAGAAGCTGTCGACTCAGACGTCGCTTGTTGTCCGGGAAAGTCATTCCAATCTGACCAAAAATAATGGTAGCAATATAACACAAATTTTGTTGAGATATACAACGCGATAACAGCAATGAGTACCAAACTAAACTACTAGCCCTAAAGAAATGATAATGAGTTACCCATGATTTATCATTCACGCATGACTCGCTTCAACAAGAGGCATAGAATGACGATGCTATAACGCCAATTGTTCAACTTCAACCATAGTTACGGTTACCTGAAAACTTGCGTCAACATAAAATTGTTACACTCATTTTAAATAAATAAATCATCTTTGTCATAGTTCTGTATATTGTTACAAATCCTCATTTGGAAGCAACGGTGTAAAGCCTCGTTATTTACCAGGTAAACTGGCTCGTCAAAGCAGCCGCACAAACATTGAATTGCTGAATAAAATGTGAAAATTAAAGAGTTCATTCCATCATCATCAAACGCTTTGATACGTCCTATAGCTTAGGACAAAAATGGAAAAGCTCACCTTATGATATCAAACGCTTAGATACGTTGTATAACTCGAAATAAATCTGGAAAAGCTCACCTCACAATCACACGCTTAGATACGTTGACCAATTAATTAATAGACCAGGACAAACTCACCTTACTGAAACTATCCCGAATGATGGAAGTGACTGGACTGCACCTCTTCTTCTGACGGTCCACCTCCATCTGCATCCTGGCCATGTCTTTGGCCTGACTGAGCGCCAGCCTCGCCTCCGCCTGCAGCTGCGTCTGTCGAGTGGCGAAGTCCATGCACACCGCGCTCTTCCCGAGGCCTTTGTTGCTCTGAAACACACCGCAAAATTTAATCCTTTCGCTACCTTTGGATGAATATGTCCCAAACAAACTTTGAATATCCTTTCCTTTAGTTCCATATTCTAAATGTTACGTTCAAAATTACGGCAAAATTACATGGGGATTAGTAAAGATAAGTGGTAATTTACGCAACATTTTGATCAGCATGAAAATAATTAGGTCGTGAAAGGGTTAATAGACTTAAAATGAGTGTCCACCAGCATTTCAGTTCAAACAAAAAAGCTGTTTTTTCTATTTTTTTTTGTTACTTTAATAGTTGAATTCAGCCAAAAAGCAGTTTATTCCACTTTTTTATTTCTTCCTTAGACATTGAATTTAGGGAAAAGCAACCGTTTCTTCAACTTTTCGTTGTAAAACTTTCCTTCAACAGTGGACATTAATTAAATTTATACATGCAGTTTGTTTATTCTTGTATAAAAATCTTCTTCTTGGCACCCGGTTTGTACATATTTATTAAGATGCAGAGACAGTAATTGGTCCTAATTTGCTGCATAAATGGAATCGTTATCTATAAATACATCATACAATTTCTACAAAGAAAACTAAGAGTCTTGGGACTGACGTTAATATTTTCAACAAACAAAAATAAAAATCAATAAAACCAAATAGCTGTACACAATTGCTCATCCACTAGACACCTCACACAAGAAGCTTTGTGATGAATGTATCTCTAGCCTCACATCAATGCACATCTTCCTGAAGGTCCTATTCAATATTTATACAAAAATTAAGAACCAACTAAGAGTGTGTACAAATTGACCATCTTGCACAATAAAAACACTGCACCCACAACACAGTTGAGAAATACGATTCGTGCAGAAGAAATAATAATATAATAATTTATAATAGATAAGTAGTCCTTTTATGCTAATGAGCATTGCCCACACATCATTTTATGAGTACGAAAATCTACATCTCTATTCCATACTAAAAATAAAACACACGGATATAAAAACTTAAACAACAGACATATAAGCTGAAAGCCATTATTTGAAGGAAACTTCATATTGTTGAAGGTAGGGAAAGTAATACAACAAATAAGAAGCCTGTATCTCAGAAGTACTGTATGTTTGAACTTGAAAGACCTGAGATGCCCCCTCACCTTAGGATAATCAATGCGATGGTCCTGAGCACTTTCTGTGTCGGAACACTGGCTCTCGCTGTCACTGGCAGTCTCGTTCATGAAGCATATCTGCAGGTTCATGCCTGCCCAGCATAACCATAGCAATGAGATCATTGATGCTCAAAAAATAACAATTGACAGCGACAGTACGAGACAATATCTATTATCTATACACTGTCCAGAATAGGACCTTGTACCTTCAGTATTACGACAGATGAACATGCACCCCTGAATCTTTATGACTGAAAGAGGAGTAGAAAAATCAAATTTTACTGAATTTTTAGTAGAACTATTAAGTTTTAGGAACTATAAACTAACATTAACTGTACCTGTTTAGATAAGCAAATGTACCCCAGGTTGGGAATCCCTGGCCTAGATGATGAACATATATTTTATTCTGTAGTTCATGCATGTCATGTAAAGTAGAGCAATTAAGGTACCTTTATAGTATATTTCGCAGAGCAAAGAACTACCACAATAAGATACACTGCAAAAATAATTGAAAAATATATGTGTTTGAAGTGAAAGTTTTTCTGTCCATGTTAGATGAACAAAGCTGGAAGGAAGTTATGTTGCAGCACCCTGTAATATCTGAAAGAGGTAGTCCACCTTACAACTAAGCTAACACCACAGCTCAAGCAAAAATGTTAATTTTGCGGAGGTTTCTCAGGTGTCACTATGGACAAAAAAAAAACAATAAGAGGAACAATTAGTAAGCAAATGTTCACTTTAGAGTAACTGTTTGCAACAGGAATAGAGATAGTCAGACATAAAATACTATCTAACAAAAATTTCTACCATGAACTAAGTAAAGGATTTTAGTTCTAGTTTTTATCTATCCAAATCATAGAGACTCAAAAATTTGAATAGAGATAGTCAGACATAAAATACTATCTAACAAAAATTTCTACCATGAACTAAGTAAAGGATTTTAGTTCTAGTTTTTATCTATCCAAATCATAGAGACTCAAAAATTTTACTTCTGTGCACTTTGTTCCAAGGTGCACAGTTGGATAAGAATAAATACATATCACATTATGAATTGTAATGAACAATTGTCAAGCTCTCATTTTCTAAATTTATATCTTTTTGACCCATTTTTATTGCTTATGGAACACACCTTGCAAACTTTTCAGCTCCACTTTTAGTCTCATTCACATGCAACATTTCCAGCAAAAAATTAAAATCTTTCATATACTTAACCACAAGTGTTTGTGCTGCACATGAATTCAAATTTCTTCACATGAAACATTAACTATGTATCAAAATTCAACATACAGTAACACAAATATAACACTAGGCTTGAGGAGGTTCCCCTTGAAAATAAATACAGTAGAATTCCTCTAAACCAGCACTCACAGGCCAAGCTTTCTATATTGATTCATTGTTTTTCTTCTTTAACTGCTTTAGGCAATTGATATTACTTTCCTCTTATGTCTAGCATGTCTATGAATTGTTTGTGGTTACTTGGGTGATTTTAACCAGCAACTGCAAAGTCCCATGGGTGCTGGTTGAAAAGACTTCTACTGTAAGTAAATAAAGTATTCAGAACATTAACCTGTCTGTAGTCGGGTTTGCAAGGATAACTTGCGGTGATCAGTCGGCTCTTCCATCTCCTCCTCTGCCCCCATTGCCAGCCGCCGTCTGATTTCTTCTCGATCATTGCGACGCTGAAAGGAAAATCTCCCATTAGTTAGGCAAATTAAAACCAAATTATATAATATGATTGTCATATGACCATCATTAGGTGTTTATAGCATTAGAAATTACTACACATATTCCAGATAGAATCACAAAAATTATTAGATGAGCACTGCAAATCTGTAGATATCCAAAAGGCAAAATTGTCATATGAATTTTGAGACATGTCTAAGAGAAATTATGGTAATTCTTCACATTATAGACATTTTAATCGTTATTTGAAACAAGACATAAGAAATACAGCAGAGCATAGTGCACAGACTAAGTTCATTGAACAATTATTAGCTAAATAGTCCACACATAAAAACAATACCCTGGCAGGATGATTGTAGAAAGTCTGTTCTGCCTTTTCTTCTTTATCTTCTGCCTGGATAACCCTGACAAATTTATCAACAATATCTTCTTCTTCATCCTCTTCACCATCACAAAGTACTGGATGATGTCTAGCATCCAGTGACAAGTTAGGCCATTTGAGTTGTTCAAATATAGATGGGAACCGCATCTCTGCAGGATGCTCATATTCTGGACTCTGAACATTTCTCATGAACTGAGAAACCTTTTCACTGCCATCTTTGAGAGATGAAAGCACTCCAGCTGACATTTTATCTGCTTGTGTTTTAAATGAATCAAAACTGACTGATGATGTAAGCCTTGACAGGTTCAGAAACGATGGAGGGGCAAAGGAGAGACCAGTGTGACTGGACAAATTTCGATTTGGTTTCTCCATTCGACTGGGATAAACTGGAGCAACATTAGAACTCCACATTGTGCTGAAACACAATTTAAAAAATATTAAATTTAAACTGATTTGGAAATAATTATTATCAGTTGTTAGCAACAGAAAATTACAAGTATCAAACTACAGACACAAACACTCAATCCACATGTAAAAATAGGATCCATTGGGATTTTTGTTACTTCGGGGAAAAATGAGTTAGAAAAGAACAGGCAAACAAAAATTTATATGTCGGCACGTCAATAAGTAATACCCAACAGATTCATGCACGATTCAGTATGGATATCACACCAGCATTATAGATTAAAACAGAATACTACGTGACATCCCAACTCGTTAAATACGAATGAAATGTATGTCAATGAAGAGGTTTATTTCATTTCAGGAAAACCTACAACATACGTAAAATTAAACTGCTTAAACATTCGACGCCTACTCGCACGCCTTCAGTAAACTTGTGGATCAAGTAAAGTGATCAACAAAACATTAGGGTTAGGCCAACAATTTTTACCCCAAAGCATCCCAACTCTTTACCCTAAATGTAAAAGAAGAAAACAAAAACACTTGTTTATTCCAACTGGGTTGATGCATAAAATATAAATATTGAATTTTAAATGTCTCACGATAAGATCCTTAGAGGTAGAAATACATCTACTTATACTTATGATACACAGTGTATCTCCATATCTGTGTGTCTCTCTATCCCACTATCAGTGTGTGTCTGTCGCATTTCGTCCAATCTATTACTGAAGAAAAATTATAGTACTGAAACCAGAATAAGTATACATGCATTATAAGCATTATATTGTGTATGCCAAAGAGGTTGGATTGCAATAAAATACGTCATTTTTCCCCGTTATTAGCCTTCTAGTCCTACAAGGCCATTTCATCGGTAGATAAGATACAGAATGGAAGTTTTGAATGTATTCATGAAAAATATTCAGGTTCTGATGGTACTACAGGCAAGACTGAAAAATGTATTTTATCTCATAGATCCTTAATTTAATCACTTTCAAACCGTAGAATCTTCACGGGTACCATCTGTAGAGACTCGGAAATAGGCCATGTTATCGGTAGATACGATACAAAATTGAAGTTCTATATATTTATATATATATATTCATAGAAATATTCACTTAAAACACAATCATTGTCGTAAATCTTTAATACGTTCGTCTTTGTGATAATTTCAAATTCGTCAAATCTAAGCCGTGGAATTTCCATGGGAGCTATCGAGTTTTGAATAGCTAACAGTTTTATTCTTTACAACAATTAGGCTAAAATCTTGTAACTATATACTAGAGGAAAATATAGCTTTTAAGTTGTGAATTCTAACAAGTTGCTGGTTGATCGTCCAATGTGATAGAAGCACCATGTACAATTGAATGGTGGACAGCACTAGTGGACTACCCTTCATATAGTAAACTACTGGATCGTAATCGCCTCTGTCAGCGCTGTGTTAGCGACAGCACGAGAGTGGACTACTTGCATTTTTTCCCGTGGAAAATATGTTATATTTACCACGGGAAAAAATGCAAGTAGTCCACTAGTGCTGTCCACCCTTCAATTGCCCGATGTAAATAAATTTTGCATTGGGACTGCATGAGAATCCAAATTAATTCGTAAGTAATGATGTTGCCTAACATCATCCCAATGCCTGATATAAAATATCGTGTCATATAATGTAGTAAGAATCTTGTTGAGCAACATGCCTTTTGATAATCAAAAGAAAAAAATTACTCCCAGGCCCAATGAATGACTACTTGAGTCCTATATATATATATATATATATATATATATATATATATATATATATACACACAGGGTGTCTCAAAAAAATGTACTCACACTTCGAATGACGAGATCCTTTATTTATGAACATACAGTGAAATAGAATAGCTTCGAATACAGAAAACAATGTGATTAAAGAATCATGTTCGCAAATGTTCGAATTGATGACCATTATTGTCCAGACAACGCTGATAACGCACACCAAGGGTGCGTTACACTTACATTTTTTGAGACACCCTGTATATATATATATATATATATATATATATATATATATATATATATATATATATATACGAGGGGGCTTCAAAAAGTTCGTGAAAAATGGACATAACTGAAAATTATATGAAAAGAATATGATGTCAATACACCAGAACGTTCCTGTACCAACGTGTTAATAACGTGTTCTCACATGAACCCTTAAATGAATGTTACAACGCGGTGCCGCCATTTGCAAGGCAGTAACCGTTCAAGCAACATGGCATCTGCCAAAATCGAGGCCAGGACAAACATCAAATTCATGGTGAAACTTGGGTGGAAGAACAGCCAAATCATTGACTTTCTGGAACAAGTTTATGGTGACAATGCCCCAAAGAAATCAGCAACCTACAAATGGATTAGTCGTTTCAGAAGCGGAAGAAATGAGACTGAAGATGATCTCTGCAGCGGCAGGCCATGCACATCAGTTTGTGTGGAAAACATTGATGCTGTTCGTGACCTCATAGAAAGGGATAGGCGAATAACCACCGAATCAGTAGCAGACACACTTAACATCTCCGTGGGTTCTGCACACACAATTCTGGTGGACAGTTTGGGACTGAGCAAGCTCTCCGCTCGATGGGTTCCAAGGCTGTTGCGCCCAGATCAGCAGGAATCAAGGGCAGATCTTTCTATGGAAATTTTTGAACAAGTAGGATGAGAACCCTGAACTTTTTCTGCAGCGAATTGTGACCGGGGATGAAACATGGCTCTACCAGTACGATCCCGAGGACAAAACTCAATCGAAGCTGTGGCTGCCCAGGGGTGGAAGTGAAAGAAAATCTGAGCGTTCAAGAGGAAAGGTTATGGCCACTGTCTTCTGGGATGCAGAGGGGATCTTGTTAGTTGATTCCCTTGAAAACAAGAAAACTATTACAGCTGTTTATTATGAAGAGATTTTGAAAAAATTGTCCAAGAAAATCGCAGAAAAACGCCCTGGAAGCTGCATCGGCGCGTCCTCTTCCACTACGACAACGCACCCACGCACGGCGCTCGGCAAACCAGAGCTGTGCTACGCGAATTTCAATGGGAAATCATTCGACATCCACCTTATAGCCCTGACTTAGCCCCATCCGACTTCTTTTTATTTCCAAACCTGAAAAAGTCATTGAAAGGTACCCAGTTTCCATCAGTTGAAGCAGTAAAAAGAGCTGCCATGACATGGTTCATATCGCATGACTCTCAGTTTTACACAGATGGACTTACAGGCTGGTATCAGCGTTTGCAGAAATGTATTGACCTAGATGGAGTATATGTTGAAAAATAAACGTTATGACTTTGACCGTTTTTTCAAACTGTCCTTTTTCCACGAACTTTTTGAAGCCCCCTCGTATATATATATATATATATATATATATATATATATATATATATATATATATATATATATATACACACAATAGTTCCTCTATTTGACAAACCGATCTCCCAGAATCAAGTAACTCACACTGAAACTTAACCCTGATAAACCACTTACACTAATGTTTAACGATATAACTTTAGAATGAATATCTATTTTTTGCTAATCATTTTATCTCCCTACACGCTAGCAATTCGTTTTACTTTTCTTATCGTGTATCAATATATAACAAAGAGCGTAGATTTATCATCGATTTCTGAACCATTGAAGTAATTATTAATTAATTTCTTCAATGATGATTCATTTCTTCAATGAGTAATTTCTTCACTGATGCCGGAAATTATTTACTATCGCTTTCTTTCATATTCTCTTTAGTGCACACAAGTTAAAATCAGCCATACACCTGTAGTATATAAGTGTTCCCAGTTTTTGTCAGTATGACAGTAGTGTAATGACTCTCTGTGATGCATCTGTTTTCTTATCATACTTCTACCCTCTAAAAAATTGAATATAGACAATAAAAATCCTTTTAATACGATTTTTATCATCAACATGAGTCGTTATAAAACATGAACCTACAAACATGAATTCCAATTATAAGCAGCAATTTAATCAATTTCTAATTTCATTCCGTTTTTCTTTGAGTAATCAAATTGAATCTAATTACACCCTCAGGAACAAGGTCTGCAGTCGTAAATAACTTGAATACGTATAACGTATTTGAAGAAAGTAACAAAGAAGAATAGACTGCTACACACATACGGGGTCAGAGTCAGAAGGCAACGGTAGGACCGCGTGATATTCATTGCTTGGCCTTCAGAGCGCACAACCGCGACACGCAAGCGCGTGGAGAAGGCCATGGTAGCACGAAAATGGCTTCTCCTTAATTCGGGTGTGCGTATATAGGACATGCATAATCAAATTTAAATGTATATATTTGAAGGTTAAAACGTGAATTTAGTCAACTCACTAGATATTTTTTAAGGATATTCATTGACAAGCGTCTTGTCTGGTAAGCATTTTTCTGCCCTGACACGGTTTTATCAGTTTAAATGATTTGCAATTCCATGAACTTTTGAATTTATTCTTCAATTTTTACCTATAAATATACCAGAATCGTCAGACATATTTCTGTGCGTCCATGCTTTGGTCAGGTTAAGTTTTATCATTTTTTATGAACTTCTCACTCGTACGAGAAAATTGATTCTATGGAAAGGGGAGTTAGGTGAGAAAGATCCTCGAACGTACTGTGCTGTCTCACGAGGAATCAACTATAAAACAGGAGAATTATGAAGCAAAATTATCAAATTTGTACGGGTCATGGTAACTAAAAAAGAAGTATTAATCTAATGCAAGTTGCACTCAGCTACTGCAGTTTGTTAAATTCCGGTGTTTATGCTTGCTTTTCAATAAACTACCAGTTGTTATAAGTATGCCTATACAGAACACAGTGTAGCTCAGATAACTAGAGAGTAGTGAAAAAAGCTAATAGTCCTGCACTTGAATGTTGCGAAAGACAGTTTTCACCCTTTTCCTTCCCTTAGAGACCGTTATTTTCCTTCCCTCAGAGACCGTTATTTTTCTTCCCTTTCTCATGGATAAGCTCTATTTCGTGTTAATATGTATAAGCAGCATGCATGCACCTGTGGCTCTTAATCGCAATATTTTACTATTAAACATATCGTGAGCAGAGTGCCCTACGCACCATTTTAAAAATCCGCAATTCCAGCCTAGCGGTAGGCACGCAAGGGCGTGGTGATGCGTCAGTGTTTCCTACGGTGTGCACACATCACTCGTGCGTGTACGCCGCCACACCGCACATATCACAATTGTCACATCTAGGCAGCCTCGTGTACGTGTTTACGTACGGTACATGGGGAATTTCTTTCAATTCAACTTACGAAACACAGAGCGTTAACAAAGTATGTAACTATAAGGAATTCCACTTATACATACATAAAGTAAAGACCTCATGTTCCTTTTACGTCATCAATAGACAATCGCACCTGTATCTGAACTAGAGCTTCAACGATCGCTTGCATGTATATTTTCCCAGCAGTGAAAATCATAACACTGTACACAAATGAATCATAAATTTGAAAACTTATTTCAAAGAAAAAAACAGTTAACTATATTGCCAGTTATTTTGTTTTTGTCAAATAATAACACGTTACATTTTTTATCATATGTGTATCCATGGATGAGTAACCCATCGAGTGGTGAATAATGCTACAAAAATTAACTTTAGACTTCGATGAATGATGCAAAATAGCTGGATGTTCACGAAGTTTCGACTCTCTAATTTCAAAAGTTAGACAATTCAAGACTTACGAGTTCTCCAGCACTTTGTTATATGATCAGTTCTTTCATATGTTTCACAAGTTTTTTTAAAATTGTAAGTTTCAGGCAATTAATATGTGACTGATTTTTCATGAAAGATGCATTCAGCCAGATACAGTTAACTAAGCACTAAGACTGAGCAAATAATAGACAACAATAATTTACGGAAAATCCCCGTCATAGAATATAATCCTGATATGTTTTTTGTAACTGCTTTTAGCTTAACTGCTGACGTCAAATTTCAAAGAAACACAATACATTTGGTCAATAAAGTTCACAGATGATGATCTTAATTAATAGTAACACATATAGCACGTACTAAAGTATTTTCCATTCAATATATAGTTTAAAATTTTTGGTTAATAGTGACATGTTTCTAATGACACGTTTCTTAATTTATGTATTTTTTGGACACACTGGAACGAATCAACAGTAATATGTAACTGAAGAACCACCTTAATATACATCCATGATCATACAAATTACGTCGCGTGAACTGCAGTGAGTGAGAGGCGTGTGGAAGTGCCCTAGTTACGATGTTCAATGTATCCATTTACTGTTATAAATGAACGGCAGAAAAAACGTAAGCGAATTTAAATGAATACAGGACGAATTAAAAAAGTACATGTGAAGGCTCATAGCCGTGTAATGATAATGAAAACACTAAACATTTATTTCAAACTTTGATCTGCAGCAAGAGTTCCGTGTTCCGCCTGCTACACGTCCTCTAAACTTTTCAATCTCTGCTATTATTTTGTCTGCAAACTTTTGAGCTTCCTGACGACTTTCTGTCGTCCACAAAACTGTAGACCTTTTGCCGTGCAGTTTATTTGTTTTGCAAATGCATGAATCGAAATAAAATATTCCAGATCTTTAAGGCCTGTACTGAACGGGAACGATGAGGTATGGGCCAAATATGTTTCCTTTTTTTCAACCACACAATGGCTTGTTTGGTTGAATGACATATCGCTGAGTCCTGGACTGGCGTACATAGATATGAAAGATATTTGCTCGCAGCTCAGGGGATAATCTTGCTCCCTAAAACATGTGTAAACACGCAGTCAATGATGGATTGTACACAGGGGTACGAAAAAATGAAGCCATCTTTTCATCATGTGTGGCAGCAGCAAAAGCAGTTACATCCTGGGAATTCTTAGTTCGGAACGAATTTCAGCGTCGGTGTGTCAAATAGGAAGACAAGAATTACCCCCTACAAATGAAACGTTTTTTACTGAATTCAGAATTAAAATTTTTTTGAGGCCAAATTTCGGTGTCTGTATCTTAAATTTTTTCAAAATACTTATAATTTAAAAAAAACACTGCTTGATTTAGGAATTATACATACCATTTCTGAACAACAGACATGTATACATGAAATAAACTTTTATGTAACTCAGTTCATGAAACCGATTGAATTAATATTTGATTCATGCATGCATGGTGTTGAATTAACAATGACATAAACTCCATCAAAAAGAGTTATACATTGTGTGCATCTTTCTGTACCAAAACACAACTTGAATGTCACCTGATAATAATTACATGAAGCAAAAATGAAGAAATGAAGAAATATCACCAGCTTGGTCGACTGGTGAGCGAGTCTGCTTGAGAGCGGAAAGACCCGGGTTCGAATCCCGCTGCCGACATGGTTGACGCGGCTAGAAATACGGCATGGGACTTGGGTAAACAACCGAATAATTATCGAAGTAATTATCCGACTCAAGAATGGGCCAGAAGGTTCGTTCCTATAGCCTCATTCTGTTCTATTCTATTCTAAATGCAATCTGTTCCAAGAAAATTTGCTTAAAATACTAGACGCATGAAACGACAGTTGTTAGACTAGAAGCGTTGCTTTAGATAGAGGAGCTTCTTTTATTTCTTGCCTCTCCTGATTTACACCAAATAAATGCGTAATTGTATTCAGTGTGAAGAAAGTCCATTCGTTCAGAACAGTCTAAATATTACAGCGGTAATTTTTTTGTGTGTTCATTGCATAAGTGTAAACAATGCACTTAACAAAATTTATATCGTTTTATACATCAAATAAATAAAGTGTGTTCAAACTGCCTCTCTAATGGTATTTTCATTGTTTAAATATACGATATATTGGGTAAATATTTTAACTCTTTGTTTGTTCTACAGGGAAATTGTTAATAACAACATACTGAAGCTGGCACATACATTACTCAGAGTTTCTCAGGGATAAAACTCTAAAACGTATTAAATACTCTCATCCTTCATCAGTAATTAGTAATTTGTTGTAATTTTGCAGATATTTACTTCCATAGCGAAAATACAGTGTTTGTTTCAACAGCTAATTCACATAACTTAATGTAAATTTTTAAATGATGAATCTAGCACAAAATTAAGTTTAACTGCCTTAAAATTTTGCACTCCATCAAAATAAAGATGACTGTACACCTAAACATCTCTTTATTGTATGCAAATACTTCCAGCGTTTTTAATTTTCTTTTTGCCTATAAGTTTCAAATAATAATAACATTTAATCCCAATTAATAGTAACGATTCGGGGAAACAAGGAAAATAGAGTTATGAAGAACCATTAAAAAAATATCCTCTCGAAAAGATGATGAAGCTTCTTTCCTGGCGGCCGTCTCCATTTAAACAAACTTATTTTTCTTAATTGTTATTCAACACAGCGTTTGCTCAATTAAATTTCAAGTTTAAAATAAATAATTAACTTTCATGCATGTAATCGTTACATAACTTACCCTTTGCAAAAGAAAACGATGACGTAAGTTTGAGGCCTTTAACAGTTTCTCAAATCCTTTACGTCATAAGCATTTAAAAATTTGATTTTCTTTATAAACATGATACTTACGTGTAAGAAATCAAGTGACTCCAATGTTTCTCCATCCTCGTAGGTAAGAGTATACAAGTCCTTAACGTATATGCTCTCTTTCTTGTAGCTTCGACGGGAAGATGCAGGGATTTTTTTGAGGCGGTCAGCGAGTTGGATAGCCATTCTGTCCAATTCCTCTTGGAATTTTTTCGCTTCCCGTTCTCTTCTTCGGGCTCTGATTTCACAGGCGTCCAGAGGACACAGGCTTGGGTAATCCATAATGAGCTCCACTCCACCTTCTTCTGTGTCTACGTCTTTGTTGGCAGTAAGTTCATTTCGTATTTCAAGTCTAAACTTGGTTGCTGTTACGTTAGCGTTTTCACAACCTTCATCACTCTCGACTGCTTGTGTGCTCATCTTAGGAGCCATGGTTGACTGTTCATTCACGAGACGTTTTGCTGATGAAATCTTAGAATTGTCAGTAGCGAACAAACTTTCGTTACTGGATTTGATAACGTTCACGTTGCTTCCAATTTCGTTGTATTCTTCATTTGAAGTACTTTTCATTACTTCGTATTCTACGGAACGACCTTCGAGTTCAGAATCTGGGCGTTTATTTGTTAGTGGAATGTCAACCAATTCACTGGTGTGAGAGAAGTCATAACTGAGCGCTATAGTCATCTTCTACAATGAAATTCTAAACTGCAACCTAATTATTAGATATTCACTTACTTGAATTACCTGAAAAAAGGATTATTCAAAAACTTCATTGTGGGGTCAGTGATGCCAAAAAATATCGGGGGTGAAACAGAAATCTGTCTTGACGGAAATTTCATAATACAGACAAATACATTTTGGAAAACATGTTAATGCTTGAACGAAAACACAGAGATAAAATGAAAAAAGAAATTAGTTACACATAAATATTTGTAATTTGCTTTATTGTTTTTAAAGAAAAAATTTACTCTCCGATTCTAATTAACAGAAATTTAACTGGAATTAAGTCCGCTCAACTTTCGAAGAAATATTATTGTACATATTTGGTTACATTAAAATCTTTCTACGTAAGAAAAGTATCTATTTTTATCGATCCAGAAAATAGAGCAATAATTTGGAAGCCTGAACGTAAAAAATCCCAATACCTACCAAAGCTTTTTTAAAAATATGGAACACATTTAGCTTACAATTGGTTCTTACTGTACACGTAATATTAGTACTTTTATCAATCCCAAGCAGCTGCGTAGTTCAATTCTGACTATTGTGACGGAGAGTTAATTTTGCATATTCTTTTAATTGGGATAGTGAAGCAGGAACCAAATAGGAACAGGAGAATGCAATTTATTCGTACAAATTAACAGAAAGGCCTTAATAAACAGTGTCTCTCTTCCCCCATTGTGTTTTCCCATTACTAGTTAGACTAGCACAAACTGGTACAATTCGTTCGTATATTTATATTCATATTAGAATGCATAGTCTCAGGAATTGCCTTTTAACTGTTTCTGCGCATTTATAATTATCCTACCTTAAAAAATGGCAACTAAATAAGAAAAAATAAGATAATTAGTCAATAAAAAATTAAATTTAATTTACGGCTTTCAAATTGTGCGGAATAATACATGATAACACTTCACTTGCATTTACGTAACAATGAGCTGCAGAAGTTTTTCATTGAGAAATAGCATCGATAAATCACATTAAAAGACATAATGATTGAATTTCTGATTTTACCTCTAGAATTCACAGGTTAACAGTATCAATAAGTATTAGTCATGTTACACATTTACTATTTAATATTTGCATTCCTGAAAGAAAATACTCTATCACATCTTTTTAACCACCAGCGTACCTCAGTTGATAATAACAACTGATACGCTCTAAAATAACTTGTGCCTGTTACCTACCAATTTACATAAAATTCTTTCTCTATCATATTTACATTACGCAGAGATAAGATGCATTCCTAAAGAAAGGGAGTAGACGTAGCAATGACTACTTCAATGGTAAAACTTCATGATAGAATCATCAGATTTTAGCTATAAACTAACTCACTGATGCCATCAGACACTTCGAGTATAACTGATCCGACTCTACATATTCTTGAACCTCTTTTCCGAAAAATGTTGTGCTAGAAAGTGGATGCTCCGCTAACAAAGAACTTCTATAATAAAAACAAAAGCCTTAATAATACATATCAACACCACTATATTGTAATTAGGTTGTAATCTAAGGTTTCGTTCGTGAAAATGCCCATTGAAGTTATGAGATACTTGTGCCACCAAATGAGATCCTCTGCAACTGTTTTTCGCAACAGAGTCGATATTGTGCAGTTCTGAGTCAGCTGATGCAAAGATCCCTTGTTACGTCACGCACAGACACGCAACGCGGATCTTTCGACACAACGAATGCAAGGGCAGAGGTTCTGTGTTGATTGCTAAACTTTGTGTGTTGCACAGTAATGACTAGCATTAAAGTTTTGCCGACATCTGCTCCAATTTAGAGTCAATGCAGTTCTTGCATTCATTCCGGAAAAAAATTGATGAGACTAGCCAAAACTGATACGTGGTGTTGTTATCAAGAGCAGGAGGATGATATGAAATATTATCTAATACTCGAACAACCTATGCTCTCATGATCATATCAGCATAAATGTACCTTCATAACCCGACATACGTACTAGCAGCATACGTTGCTAGTATCCTAGTAATCATAGTGGTATGTCATAGTTCTCTAACATTAGAGGACACAGACAACTGTTGCAGTGGAGGCACAGGAAGTTTCACTGAAGCAGGAAGACCTTGGAAGATAAAATACATACAAAAACTTTGCTATGTTGAATCGGAGTTTCAAATTTTGTTACTTGGTAGCTTCTCTGGAGTCCGTATTAAACCAACACCATGCTAAAATAAATGCTCCAAACTAGATACAAAGGAAGTTAAAATCTAACATGCTCTATCAGGTGACAACTTTATAAAGCTCCTGAAGTCTCTGATTCAGGCGCTAGTGACTTCATATGACTCGAAATTCTGACACTTCAGTGCTAGATTAATTCAGAAAATGATAGGAGAAACTGACTTTATCTTTAAAAGATCACATATATCTAACTCAGTTCTTGGAGTTCTCGAATTCAGACCGGACTAATCGTGATTGTTGTCAAGGACAAAATGGATAAAACTACAACGAGGAAATGCAAATGTTTCTTCAAATATAGCTCTTCTGGGTCTGTTGATATCGTTCAGAGATTCCTCTCTGTCTTCCTTCGTTTCAAGAGGCTCAGAAGTTGAAATTATTATAGCTTCGTGGTAGAACGCCGTCCAGTGTACGACTACAACGCGTATACTGCAGTCTTGCCATTTGTGTACTATAGCGTTACAACACCATCCACTACTTACTTTCACTATTAGGTACTGTATAAGCGAGTATTCGTATACCAAACTGCGCATATCTTTCTTTATCTTTCGATTAATTTTGTGCCACAGTTTTTCGTGGCTTTACTTTATCACTGTGTTACTAAAACGTATCATACCTCAGCAATTTACTTATGTAACACGACTTATAGTCAACATAAAGGATATTTTTTTTGTTCTACTGGTTTTCAAGGACCCACGTTCCTTTGACAACAGTCAACTGTTCTAAAAGCAACACTCGATGTCAGAAGTAAAATTACGGCCTATCCAGGGAGCGCCTGATCACTGTCTTCGCAATTCCCAGTATTTTCTTTACGTGAACGCAAGGTCTTCAAAGTCGTATGACTCAGGCGCTCAACCGTATTCAAAAAGAACAGTTTGCTTACATTCTCCTATTAGTATATTTTGAGCGTTGAACTTACAAGTTGTGGAAATTTTACAGGTTTCTTAAATTATATTTACGAGGGTGTTACTATTATCCTTGTAAATCAGTTTTATTTCCTTCTTGCTATAGCCAGAAAATACTAGATATGTCATGAATTCATACGAAATAATAAACAATATGCAAGCGAGGGACCATTTCAGACAGTGAAATTTTAGTTTCCAGACCAATAACTTGAAACCAATGAGCAATCGTGATGTCCTAGCAGCAGAAAACCTTTTGTGACATCTCTTCAAAAAATCAGCATACCACGGAGTGAGTTTCAAAACCATCTCAAAATCATCTCCCATATCAATATTTATTTGAGCACGTCACGCGCTTACTAAAAAGACATTATCATGACTCATATTAAGAACTACAATCTTAACTTGTTCAGATATGCTACAAACAATCCCACGAGAAAAACAAACATTTATTGTCACAAGATGATGTGAATATACGTAATCAGCTAGGGAGACAGTCGGATGCTCATGAGGAAGTTTCACGTAAGACTCCCACGTAAACTGCGCAATCAGAACTATGATGAAGCAGGTCTTTTCTTACTGTTCCTACCCTAGTTTATTCACAAATATTCCTGTAAATTTCTTCGGTTCATACTTTCAACTCATTTTATCATATAATGTATTAATATAAGATGTTAGTGAACTAAACTAAAGGCACTTTTTGAATGAACTGTTCTCACGACAACAGCTAAAGCAAGGGAGGTCTCGTGAAGACTAGCGTTGGCAGTTGCTGAGACTCCATTTCTCGCTTTTCTGTCATAAAATATGAAAGTTCTTGCAGTTCTCAACAACGCATCTACAAGTGTCTCGCTTTTATAGAACAGAAAGCTTTTATTTATTTTATGACCCGAGTTTTGAAATACACACATAAACTTCTTTACGATTTTCGTACGTAAAATATTTGTGTACTTTACTTAATTTGTTAACAGATTTTGTTAATCGTATCGGTACATTTCATGAGTGTGAGGTACCCAAACAATTCTCAACTTGAATTATGTTTCTATTAAGAGTCTAATGCTACTGCTCGTTCATGAATTACGACGTGTTCACCATCTAGACACCAACAGATTTGGTACTTAAAAGATGCTCCAACTAAAACATATTCGTTCAAGTGAGGACCGTGAGGCTCATGATAAACTAGCGAAGGAGTCAGCAGACGTGCGTGAGTTCTATGAGAATTACTTAGCTTAATCTTGCTGATTTGTAGTCAAAGTATAATTGCGTGACAGAGTTGCGTGATAATCTGAAACGATTTTCTATTTATACGTAGTTTGGTTTTTCATGAGACTTGAAGATCATATTCGCTAGTAGTCCAATCACAAAATGGTGATGAACACATGGTTCGTTAATTTTTCGCTGAATGTGCTAACAGCGTGTAAGTATTATGTATTAAGCATGAAGTATTAAGGAGGAAAGTTTCTTCGATGCAATGTCTTTTTCTAGCGCTGTACGAGCAAAGTGCCTCTGTTTTTTCAAAGCCTATTATGAGAAATGTATTCCACCATTTTAATCTGGGAAGAGTTGACAGAGAAGAAACATATTCATTAACAGTTACAACGTAAATTTTGCGGAATAAATTGTATTTTTACAACGTAAAATTTCATGGGAAGAAAAAATCAATCAAAGTAATGATAATCTGGTTGATCTACGAAATAGCTACTTCTAACTGAAATTAAGCGATAATATTTTAAAATAAGCTTGTTGCACGCCTCACTCGCAGTTGAGTTAAGTAACATATATGATCAAGGACTGCTTGAATACAGTCAAATTAGAATGAAAATGAATGAAAAATGAATGAAAATAGAAGTAATCTTCTTACTTTGAGACACCTAATATTGATCTTTTCACCGCTTTATGATCCTGTAAATCCATGATCGGCTCTCATTTGGCTTTAAGGTTCCACAAATTAAGCTCTGAGTCTTGCCACTCTGGTAAACTGAGTTTACACTACGAAGTGCAGGCATAAAGGATCGTACCGGGCTAATGATAAGGAAATGAAAATTTATTTACCTCAGTACAAACATTTATATGAGAATTAGACCCACAGTTTAAAAAAGAAAATCGGCCTCATTAGTGTTAGACCCACATTGTTCGGGAAGCGAAAAACAAGCACCTAAACCAAACCCTTTGTCAACCTTTGAAATTCGTGCTCTGTACATCATGATGGTGAGTGCAAAATGAGGACAACAGCGCTGGTCTGAACCCCGTAACACAGCCGGCACCTCATGCATCGACCACATCGATTCCACTGCTTCTCTACTCTCTGACGTTGTAGCCTTCGACTATGCACTAAACTTTACTACAGAGACGATAGTTCTCGTGAAGTACTCGCAAAAAGTTGACTACCAACGTCTGCACATCATCTTTCACGCTTGCATTGAAGAAAAGACGTAGATTAAGCGAACAAATTTACTCATCGTCGTTACTTATAGATTATAAATATAAAGGTACCTTCCATGAAGGTAATTATATTTACTTCAAAACGAACACCAAGCAATAATAATGAGGTTCAAAGTTTACTACACGTGTTGCAAAGCCCAAGCGTAATACAGTTTATTAAATAAACGAGTAATTTTGCTCCGCAGCCTAAAGGGCTTTTCGTAAATGAAAAAAAATCAATTCTCGACTTCAACGGATTTTTCATTTCAATTGAACGGATGAATAGGACTGATGATTCTCGGTCAAGCATTACAGTATTATCTACACACATTAAAACAATAATTTATATATGATATTTAATTACTATATCAATTGATAAAATGAAATTCTAAAAACCTCAAAGCACTAAAGCTGCTGCGAACGCGACTGGTATCTGTAGAAGAAGAGAGCGGAGAAAATCCGACCATCTCCGGAGGTCCGGGTATGCAAAACCTCGGCTATTGTAAAATGCTGACTCATAAATGGCGATGACGGAGCAAGAATTCAGTACAGTAAATTGATTTATCTGTTGCTTACAAATGAGTTCGACTTTCGTTACGACTCACACGTGACTGGGAGTGGCAACTCACTTGGTATGTGCATGCATATCTTTTAGAATTAATTATACAGACTGATTTACGCATATTCATGACTCTGATATCCCCAATCTTGTAACATGTGCAAATTATAGAGTATTTTTAAAGAATAAAAACGTGTCTACAGAACATTATCTGGAGAAAACAAATAAAATACGAGTCGATTTTACCTGAGATGTGACAGAATTACAAAGACGATGTAAAAAAATTATAAAAATGACTTGCAGAGACTATGATGGGAGTTGCAACTCTAGCTGCATGCATAAGATTTTGAAACCCATTTTATTATAATTCGACTACAAGCTCACACAGCTGGTCAACATCTGAACTCATGATTATGTAACCAAGCAATTTTTAATTAAATGTACCTTTGTTTTCTACTAGGCAAGTTGCATAATGTTGTGGACCTCGTTCAGGATCCAATGAATAAATTCTGCTCTCTAACTGCAAATTAGTTAAAATAATCATTCGTTTTGTTATTCTTTCTAACATCTGGGAAACGTTCCTGACAAAACGAGGCACTGAATTCATACTTCATTGGACTCTACCAGCACCATTCTATGCACTCCACCTTTGTCAGGCAAATGAGCAGCTGAAATGCGTCACTTCACTAAGAAGATGGAGGCTGAGTGCCGTTATGGCCTGACTGGGCTGTTCAGGTGAGGGAATGATATATCACTGCCTCTCTACGCCACAGAATCGAGGTTGCCGTAGTAATTTCAACCAGCTCTTCAGTTCAGAGGACGATGTACAACTGCCTCACTTCACGCAGAAAATGAAGGCTGAAAGCCAGCTTCACTTGCCTGCTCGAAAGTCATTTTCAAGGAAATATGTCACGCATGGTCAGCGAAGCGAGACCACTGCGAAAAAATGACTCTACAACTTACACGAACTAGAAATTTTGTAATAAAGTGCACAGAATCATTTTGATTATGGCACCTCAGTAAACGAAAATTGTTCGCTCATTATATCCCCTTTGTTTCCCTAACAAAGCGTGCAACTTGAACACCGTTACATGAATCCTATTCACGCCACTACACACGACGTATTGATGCATGACACACACTGGTGCTATTAATCCACTGTCTCATATTTGATGATGGATTAACGCAGTAGCATGGCTTGCATTTGGAACAGCTCTCTCCACCACCCCACCGCTCAACTGCCACTCGATTACTGGAACACTGAGGGATCGTTAGCCTCATGAACAGCCGCCAGGTAGACCTGCAGCAACACACCTGACGACCAGAGGGGTGAGGCGTACGGAGGTGGTTGATTAAACAACCGTGAGGCGTACAGGCAGGGCTCTCAATGCTGGGTTTATAAAACACGCGTGATTGATGCCTTTACTTTAGACGGCATAAGACTTGAGTAGCAATCCGAGAATGGACCAAACGGCTCGTTTCTATTGCTTTATTTGATTCTATTCTATTCTATTCTAAACCCCCATCTAGCCATAATTAACGGCTAATATACATAAATATTCATACATATGTATTCTATGTAGTCTCTGTATATACCATGCAATCATGATTCCATTGCCTAAATCTGGGCTGATTTACCCTGAACTAGGCTGTTCAGGGTAAATCAGTCCAGATCAGCCCAGGGAATCAGCCCAGAATCAGTGCCACAGCCTGATTCAGTGACAGCCTAATTCAGTGGCACAGCCTGATTCAGTAACACAGCCTGATTCAGTAAGATTGCCTGATTCAGTGATACAACGTGATTCAGTGACACTGCCTGATTCAGTGACAGCCTGATTCAGTGACACTGCCTGATTCAGTGACAGCATTCAGCCAGAAGTTAAAGCAGTCAGACACTAACTCGCGTTAGAGTGTCACGCTTCAGCACGGCCGTGACTTAAGACACTCATGACGTCACACTCAAAAGCCAATCCGTATCGAGACCTTCACAAACGAACACATGTGTGTTTCTCCTCAACTGAAGAATTAGGTTGCTGTACACATGATCACGAGATGCCGATACATCGTAATTTAAATAGAACGTCTACATTACGTGACATACATTTGCATGCGCGATCTCGGACTCTGATGATGGATAAGAAAATTAAATAAATGGGTCTACATTAGTACAGAAATTCATCGTCAATGAACACTATTACTGTTCATTAGGGTTCTGCATGTTGCTGTTGCAAACGTGTCCTGTATAAAATATTAAGACAGTATTATACATACAACAGTGAGCATGACAGGTGTAGTTCCATAGGAGCAGTAGAATTCAGTGATAATTTAAAGAGCATCAACCACATAGTCTTGGTTTCAAAATTTATTTTGGTTGGTTGATTTTGAAACCTGGATATCTGTATCATTGATATCATTGTAGCTATTTTTCGTGGAGACCATGTGTGATAAAAGCTTTTGTAACATATATATATATATTATATTTGTGTTTGCTATCATGCAATAAGGAAAAGATAGGAGAAAATTAGCTATTTAGAAATTTAGGTATGGTACAAATACTTGTGTCAAAAATTGTTTTTTTTATGTTTTCAGTGGATTCACTTTCAGTATTCCATAGTGGACACCAAAGACGCCGGATGCCTATTAAATAAGCGATTTTTTGTTATTATTTTGCCTCCTTCCCCTTCAACATGAGATTCATTTAATTTCAATATTCCAAGATGATGTTAACACAGTTCATTAAAAACACATTAATTTTTTCACGTACGGGCCCACTAACATTGTGAAAATATCTATGGGGTGATCAATTGTATTCTGACTGCTATTTTTCATAGTTATAGTCTCATAGGTATACATAGTTATTCTTCTAATGAAAATGTTGTGCGTGAACCCTTCTTCTAACAAATAATCAGCCATTTGGTGAACATAACTTTGGACTACAAATAAAATTTCATTTCCACAGCATTGAAGCCGAAGTTGCCTCTATATGGACCGAGATCCCATTGGAGTTACAGTTCCGTACATTCATATGCAGCCCTCGTGTCTCCAGTTCCGATTAGATCTACAATTTATTACAGTTGTTACATTAGTGTAGCTACGTTTGTGTTACAGTTCTCTACATTCACATGCAGCCCTCGTATCTCCAGTTCCGATTGGATCTACAATTGATGTCATGCAGAGGATCTTAACATCAGTTGAGTAAGCATGAAGAATTGAGTGTGAGTCAGCGTAGGTGACCGCTATTAGCAGCTCACAAAGCATGAAGAATTGAGTGTGAGTCAGCGTAGGTGACCGCTATTAGCAGCTCACAAAGCATGAAGAATTGAGTGTGAGTCAGCGTAGGTGACCGCTATTAGCTGCTCACAAAGCATGAAGAATTGAGTGTGAGTCAGCGTAGGTGACCGCCATTGGCTGCTCACAAAGCAATGACAACAGAGATGGGATGGTGTGACGTCATCGATTATCTGTTGTGAGAAGCCCTGACACTAATGCAATGATTTCCTTGACGGTCGAAATAATATTTCAATGCTGAATAATATGAATTTTTATCAGCAACTAGTAATGATATAAATAAACGTACGCATAACATTTTAAAACATCATCGTGAACGCTACATATATGTTATTATTAAATAATCAAAGGATGAGTGTTGGTATTTTTCTTGACCTAATTTGATAAATTCTATCGCGTGAAAAACAGTTTCAAAATCCTACTTTGGTTTGATTTCTAGTATACGAGTTAAGATTGTACATAATTCTTGGTTGTAATTAATTTATTTAGTTCAGTGACAAAGACTATCTCATTTTGCTGTATTTATATTTGTTTGTTGCTCCCTGTTATATTTAAGTTCTGATGATCTTTTTCCCATCGACGATGAGTCTTTTTTTCTGCTAAACGAATACAAACAAGTCATAAACTGTTATGTTCAATAATGTCTAGTGTAAACTCTGGTTTAAAATGTGCATGCCTTTGGTAAGATAATTAGGATAAATTCCTAAGAGCTCACTGGGAAAATCACAACTTATACTGATAATTTTATATCTACCACCAAACACAATTCCCAAGGAAATAAATACGAGGAATGTTTATAACCAAGAATTGGTTTCGACACAAGTGTCGCAGTTTGCTGTCTTCTAAGCGTCGACACTAAAATTGTATTTTTGTGAGTACAGCCAAACGTATTTTATCAAACGACGTACAATTAAGCGACGGAGGTACTAACGACAGCATGATTAAAAGTGATGAATTAAATTAAACGACGCTGCAGCTTTGTTTGAAGAGAGGGTAACCTCTATCCACTGTTCATCGTAAAGAATAAACGCTCCTACTGAAGGGTTTTTTGAACCCAATTCCTAATTTTTACGTAGGAAATTTTTGCTATATGACAAGCGCATCCAGAAATGGCATACACACTGAACAAAAATAAGCGTGTAGAATACAAGCATTTATTTCGTAAAAGAAACGTATCATTTACTTTTCCTCGAGCTGAGCAGAACAGCAGGGAAACATGCATTCGAAAACCATTGATGGAGCAGAGCCATAGACCTAAGCAGCGCATGCACATCATGGGTGCAGTTTTTGCGTGAGAGAGTGAAAGGTAGTCTTATATTTTTTATCACAGCTAAACCATCACTGCAGTTCAAAATTAACTCTTTTCCGGTTGTACTTGCGTCGTACATTGCCCACACGCCAAATTATTTGCTGATTCATATACAGCGTGCAGCAACGTAACATCCTTATTTGTCTTTCAAAAAATCATGAAAAAAGGCAGTTGTGTTGCTGCACCCTGTATTTGGCATATAAAAATTTTACCTTGATCTGTTGTCTCAATTTCTGTAATGAGCACATAAATTAATTGACTGATGTATTTACGAATTGTTATGATTAAAAAGCTGAAAAAGAGCGTAAAAATGTTAAAATAATGCGCACAGATAAAAGAGAATTCAAAACAACACTAGAAGAATAAGAAACGATTTAAATTGAATATACAGTAACATGGTTCTTTATCCAGTCTTGAAATTTAGTCTTTGAAATTTGAAGTATTCAGTCTCTAAAATTTTTATTGATGGTATGTGACTGTGTTGGTAGTTACGCAGTCTTGTATCGAATTCCTTCAATAAGCCAAACGCATTTAGTCTCAAAAGAAGCAAGTTACTTTCAAATTAACAGTATCTCCGTACACCCAAGATTTATCTTCCATAATGAATAAGTAAACAGCATAATATGTTAATCAGGCCCTGCAGTAATAAATGGCAAAATAAGTACAAATTTCCCTAGACCTATCCGTTCAAAACGTGTTAAATCCTGTAATTTATTAAGCCCCAGCTCAAACCATATCAGACTAGCGGTCGCAAAATTCCCTTATTCCTAAGTCTTAACTTTCTATATTAATAAAATATACGAATTTTCACTGCGGCAGCGAAAACGTTTTCTGAAAACTCCCCCTCTAACCAGCTGGATCTTCCGCAATCAGGAAAATGAGTAAAAAGTGTGATACTGCGACCAACGTCTTGTGTTTTCCGGGGTTCTTTATTCCCGTCACACGCAAATTTATTTGCTTGTCGCGTAATTCTGTTACTAGCATAATTCTGTTCTTGTGCATCCTGTATAAAAAAGACTTGAAAATAAATGTTTTGTCCGTCGACAATGACGGTAAAGCTTACTAACGCGTGAGATCGTAACGACCTTACACATTCACTGCATGCCTAAAATAATAAATTGCTGCGCTCTAGTTTATAAGAGTGTAAAAAAATATTCCCTTTTTAAGTTTAGATATCATAACTGAACGTAAGGGTATATAAATTACCTCGGTTTCTGCTTAAATGTAGTGGAACGATGAAAAACCAGAAGTATAATATAAAGTAAAAGAGAATTCGTTCAGTGGTTCATCTTAGCGATTAAGTTATTTAGAGAGTTTCTGCACTGAAACCTGTATTGATGGTTTTCCCAGTACAATTTAGAGCAAAGGTTTTTACTCATCAATAAAATTTTAAAATTTTAATTTAGAAGAGAGGAATTTGGTTAGAAAAATACCTAGAAAAGAAGAAATTACTCAATTTTAATTTCTCTGATTTTCTTCGATAAGCTTTCAAATGGGAAAGATATGAAAAATTAGTCATTAATTAACAACTACTTTTCTGGCTGATGAGGGGGTGAATGCAAGGCTGCCCCATCCAAGACTCAATCAAAAATTATTTTTATGTTAAAGTAATTTATTGGGAATTTTGATTTTGTACATCTAATGTGAAATTAGAGTCAGTAGTTCTGACAAAGAGCAGAAGAACTAACTACTATTGGTAAAAATACGATCTGTCTGATCATACTGTCAACCACTCTTTCATTATCAAAAACGTGTTTATAATTTTAATTTAAAACAATAGGAGATTACATAAGCTGTGTGATAAAGATAAAAACAAAAATACGGAGTGATAGTTTGTATATTTTCCGACTGTGATGATACGAAGAGCCACTGTTTCCAGCCTCTGATGACCGCTCCAAACCTTCAAACTACCTTAACACGTTTGTTGCGATTGCCTGATTGGTGTAAAACTTCACTTTGTACGCATAGTCACTAGAAGGATCTGAAAAAATTACAGAACCTAACCTAAGTGACCCACCGGTGGGTCGCATCGCAACAAACTACCTTAAACAAACTCATGCTGGAACTCATGCAACTACCTTGATGCTGGAGTATACATTTATTCTGTTGACTTGCAGAACAACTTGTGTTACAGCGAGAGGCTCCATTTTCAGAAAAGTTCTATGAATCAAGAAAATGATGAAAATAAGTCAGAAATGATAAAAAAAATTATGGTGGTTAAATTTCATCGGTATTATTACTAAATTGCATGTTCGCAGAAAATACTTTCCCAATAGGTTTTATGACCGACTGTTTTTATCACTCCCTCTTTCCAACTATCTAATAAATAATTTTAAATTATCTGTTTTGATTAAAATCTCCACTCAGCCATGCCATTTCAAAGAACCTTTATTA
>VCRD01000831.1:8548-19468 GCA_006783055.1 Trinorchestia longiramus | reverse complement strand
TATATATATATATATATATATATATACTCATATCAGCTGCAGCCGTAATATTTAAACTCCTCATAATACATAAAAAATCCGGAGCAATAGCTATTTTTAAACATTATTGTTCTGAATACAGACACATATTATTGTGCTAAAAGATTGATCTACAGTGAATCTTAGCTCTAAAACTTAACTGTTTTTAACAAATGATTTCCTTGTTTCTGATTGCTTTTGGGCAAATGATGCCCACCTAGGAATTCCTATTGATTTGATATATTATACTCTGATGGATGAACACAAAAGAAATTTCATTTGTTTGATGATTATATTTTTGTAGTGAAACATTTTAAAAAACACCCAGATTTTCAATAAAAAGAGCACTTGAACACACCCGTAAATCGAATAATAGAGCAATGAATGTCTGTATGGACTTTGACTGGTTTTGAAAACTGCAATTGACAATTTTTAGGAATGAAAGAGAGGCCTACAAAAATGAAAGAAAATTACTACAGTATGTCAGAAGACGTTTTTAGGAGTAACTCGATATAAAAAATTCAACTTGCATCACAGCAATCTCGTTTGGATTATATTTCTACCCCACGCTTGCTCTACAAGTTCCTCAAACCCGAGGTGTTATACTGACATGTAAATCTACCGATTACCAACGGTACTGTAGGACTCTTTGGCGTAAAATCCAATCAGTTTGACGAAAGATAAATTGGGACAAAAGGTTCTGCATCTCAAGCTTTAAAACACAATCTTGAATTGGTATTACTACCTACAACCAATGACGTAAATCGGTTTTAAATTTCTAACTTACTCTATGTACATTTGTAACTATTTAGCATGAGATGCAGAATTTGAAATACCTTGTTAACTCTAAGCACGCCCTTGCCTAGTTTACAAATGGAGTATACCCGTAGGTACTACTGTTCTATCATCTATGATACTATGCATAGAATACCTACCACTTAAGGATTTTATGATAAGGTATCTTTAAAAACCAATGCTGTTACATTTCTTATGTACCAACTTTATTGGAAATATACGTTTTTTTTGAGTAAGTAATCAAGGTTTAAAAAATAATAAAAATCAAATATTTGATGGTACATCATATGCAATGTTCTTGACCTAACTAGGGGCAGCTACATGAATCAGTTCTCGCACTGCACATTTGTGCGCCTTCGGTTATTTTCAAGTCTAATTTTTTTGCTGTAGGATCTTTTTTATATCAAGGAAGCAAGAGCAGGGAAAAGAGAGTTGTCACCAAGAAATATGATTCTCAGATGTATGCCTACTTTGGACGAAAAGAAAGTACAAACTGTTAAAATAATTGAATTAGAAGCAGCTAAAATAAATACACAGTGAGGTTAGTAGTACGTAGTTCATATATTTTTTATTCTTCGAAACATTCAAAAATATAATGTTTCTCTCATAGTTTTATACATTAACTACTTGTGTGTAAAGAATTACCTGATTCCCTTCAGACCATAAGTTCATGATTTCATGGAAGACGGTTCACTGGTTATATTCAAACCCATACATGATGCTTAATCAGTACTGTGTCTCACTCTCATGGTGTGATGCAGGAGCAAATAATGTACTCCATGA
The DNA here is from genome assembly GCA_006783055.1 of Trinorchestia longiramus. Taxonomy (NCBI): domain Eukaryota; kingdom Metazoa; phylum Arthropoda; class Malacostraca; order Amphipoda; family Talitridae; genus Trinorchestia; species Trinorchestia longiramus. The sequence goes on along the minus strand of VCRD01000831.1, from coordinate 17,872 downwards.
TTCAAATGTGGTGCAAATTAAATGTTCTGGAAGACGACAATGTATTTTTTAACCTTACGGCTAATTGAGTTTAAGGGTTGTTCCATGTTTTTGAACAAATGCTCATTCTTGTTATTAGTTCATCACTCTTATATATTCATTAATAATAACGACAACACAGTAGTGTTGATAAATACACTCGAATGTTTGTTCATTTTCTGCACTTGCAGTCAAGTTCATCCAGTAGCTCCGATATAGTGGAAGAGACTGTATGAATAACTCCTAAATGACTAATCTATCATTACACACAACGGCTCTCAAAATCAATAGATCTCATTCTAAATTGGAAGATCTCACTCACATTCTTAGAAGTTAAATAACAATTAGATGTATTGCTTGACTTACCTTCCACGTCGAATTGATAGTCGTCCGTGTTACTGAAGTCAAATTCCGGCCCAGGCTTGCGCCTGAGAGGCTGAGTAGCCTTTTGCAGGAAGCGCAGCATTTAAACCGTAAATGTGCGCTTCTGTACTTTCTTTCTTGCTTAATATCACACAAGCATCTGAGTAACTGTGATGATAACGCCCTTTTTTACCAGAATGTCACACACACATCTGATCAGTCACAATAAAAGGCCCTCGTTTTAGCGGAATGTTTCTCACGCATCTGGTGGGTATCATGAAATCACATGTATATGATTTTCCTAAACGAACAATTTCTTTTAAAGAACTTTATAGAATCATGAAACCTTCATTTAAGAATGAGCTTCGCTTTTAAAATATCACAGACCTCTGCTACCTTAATAAACAAAATTGAAGTTTTTTTCTTTTTAAAATATGACGTGCGTTTAGAATACGAAATGAACGTTTCGATAGAACTTTAAACTCACATCGATGATCAGTTGAGTGAATCTTCTTTCACGTCGTGAACATCCGTTCAACGACTACATAAGAATTAGTACGGAATTTCCAAATTATTCTTTTACATACAACTTAAGCAAAACAGTATTTTACCAAAATTTTGATCTGCAAAAATAAGTTAACTCATGAGTTTTTAATATCATTGAAAATTGTACTGCCATACATAATTGAAAAAAGAAAACGAGTTACGGGCCAAGACACTTTTGTTTATGACGCGCAGCCTCATTTCACTTCAAGCACTCCAGAAAATTTCCTCATCCGCTGTCATGTTCTCACGCAGCTGGTCAACAAACTCCAATATCAGAACAATAAAAACTTGTGTCTACAAAACCCAGCCCTTTTATTTAGACATGTTCTAAGTGGACTTACGAAAATCCTGAAATTTGTTCTGACAGTTGAACTTGGATGTATATGTAAAAATTTCGTGAATGTGATACTTGTATTTAACGTAATGACTATATAATGATGACTAAATTTATCATTGACGTTATGTGTATATAAGGCTGCACTGTTAGGAATTTGGGTTCACTTTCATCAGAAATCATAAAAAAACACATGAAATAGGAAAATTGTAAGAATATTTTTTCAATACATGACTACTGTAAGAAACTGGAAGATAAATTGTCTGAAAGATTGGCGAGTTTTAATGAAATGTTGCATAAAACTTAGAAAACGTCACTTCAGGAAGATAATTGAGCGTGGGCAAAAAGTACTCATGATGAAACTATTAACAGTTATATCATGATAAAAAAACAAGTGTCGGTAGCATGATGAAACAATAAGTATCTATAGCATGAAGAAAATATTAGGATCTATAGCATGATGAAACAATAAGTATCTATAACATGATGAAGCAAGAAGTATCTGTAGCATGAACTAATAATAAGTATCTATAGCATGGCGAAACAAGACTCGTGTGTGCATTAATTCAGATTTTCTCGCAGTCTTCAACACTATTTCACTTTGAACCTCCTAGACTTGAAGGATGCTTTTTTCCAACACGTTCTTTTAACTATTTTTGAAAATTTTCTTTTAAATTTGAGTTGGGAAAATGACTAAGTCTCTCGACGAGGCTTTTAAAATGTCTTTTAAGCTACGAGGCCATTTGTTTTGGAGGATATTTTTAGTCATTGTCTTGTTGCAACTCCTATGATCTCGCCATCATGAAAGTGAGTTGTCTTTGAGCTATGATACAAAATAACTCTCTAAAATTATGTAGCATCTCTCGAATTCATACTTTCGTTCGTGATATGGTTTTCTGCGCTAATTGATATTTAGGATTTGGGCTATCCCAAATCATAATGCAACTTTTAAGCCGATGGTATTATGTGAGCATCTGCATGCAAGGTTCGGGTTCTCACTCAATCATAGTATGGTAATCATGGCCAACTAATCTAACCTTTGTATTTATCGATGAATCGTGTCCAAATGGTTATCTCTTTTAGACCTATCTGTTGTAATTCTCTTGCAAGCTACTAGGTGTTTTTTGGTGCAGGAATACTCCTCCCCCTGTGCTTTTGAAGGCTATCCCTTCGTAATGTATTAGTCTCGGTCTTCAGGGCAATTCCTACATTTCATATATCAATTCCTCTCTAAAAGTTCAAGATTTATTATTGAGAGTTCTCAACAGCTTAGTGCAGGCACGAGCAGATGTTTTCTTTCGGCTTCGTCAACAATAATGTTACCTGAAGAGAATAATTTTTCCATTAGATCATTCATGGGCGGGAAAGATAGTTATTTTGCAGTGGAATGCTGGTGTTGAGTACACCTGCGACATTACATGGTTTAAGAAATCAAATTTTCGATTAATATTGTAAAACATTATCGAGAGGAGTGTTCAAATTGAAATTTTGTGATAGTATATCATGAAATTCATACAAATCGATGATGTTTTAGTATTAGAGATGCTTTTTAAGGCCTATAATTATATTTGCTGATATGCAAAGTATCACGATAAGTTGTCAGTGGCCTTTAATTTTAATAAGATGACTGTGCAAGTTAGCTACAGTTCAGCTTCAAAGGTGGAATGTTCGAGCAAAAACTGCTGCACCTATTTTATTCTATTTGTTTCTGCCCATACGAATACTTTTTTGATAGGCAGACTGTCACAATGATGACGCATGATTCAATCTGATGAGCAATTTCTAGCCCTGCAGTGAATCCACAATTTACATCGTGTTCCCCCACATCCAATACCGCTAATTTTGCCTCTCTTTCGAGCAACTGCGCACAGTTTAAGCATGAGTTGACCGTGGCAAAATCTCACTCATTGGCATTTTCGGAGCGTGTCACTAATGCACCGAACGGTCGCTGTAAAAGCACTATTCATTATGCCGCCGTTGCACTAAACCTGTGACTCGCCAAGTACTGTTAGCCCCAACTATGATAGCCAAGTCAAGAACTGCTGGATTCCAAAACAATATTGCATGCATAATAACATAAGTTTCAACATTGGGTGAAGTATTAAACTTTCCATCTTAAATTTCGACAGTTGCGCTAAATTCATGAGGTTTCGTCTTCCGAGGTTTGTCAACACCGAAGTCGGAATGTAACAGATTTTGGCGCGGCACCAACACGCTCTTGCCCCAGCAGCTGCTGCTTAGAATTTGCTGGGCTAAAAGCACTGCATGAGCACAGCTCGCCCGACGGGATGTTTGAAGTGAGATGATGGGTGCTAAAAATATTCTCCTGTTATTTTAGAGTGAATGGAGGACGAGCAAACAAGCTTTGAAAATTCAGAACTAGCGAAAATTAAGCCATTGACATAATTAATGTTATCTCAATCAGGAGTCCTGGAAATTTGTGAAAACAGTCGCAGTGAACTACGAAAATAGGAACACAATTTTGTATTAAAAGCTGTGTGGTCAGAACATAATATTATTGGGCAGTCCTTTATCTAATTCAGCCTTTCATAATCGTTCCAATAACATTTAAAATCCAAGAGGAATCACTTCGTACAAGGGCAGTCATATTCTATTTCCTGGAATATTGGTTTCCATTTATTTTGAGCTGAAATTGAGTTCCGATTTCCGGGAAAGGCGTGCATAGATCGAAATTTATTAATATTGAAAATTAAATGCAAACATGAACTGGGTGCAATAAGAATAAACTTACGCAGAGTGGCTAATATGTGGCTAAACTTTACTGATTGAAATCTTTCTTCAATTAGAAACTATAAAACTGGAGTTGTATTAATGTAGGCTTTAATTCTAATTACAAATATTTGATTTCCGAGCTGCAGTACTGAAACCACTCCTCTACTACTGTTCAGCTTACACTTTTTTCACCAATACAGCTGGGCTACATCCAGTTAACCTCAACTCTTGACCCAAATAACGTGGGAAGTAAAAGCCATTAATGTAGCGCGAAGGAACCAGTCATATATGGCCCAGGCTGAAAGTTTGTTCTCTCTGCAAAAACTTTGATAATATCTTCTTGGACTAATCCTGGTCATTCATTAAGCGTCAAGCTACAACATTGTTTGTTACCACCATCAACTTGCGAGTGCAAAACCATGTGGTCAACAAATTGTATGGATTGCATAATAAACTCGACAGTTGTTCGTGCGTTGCTGAGTGTTCTAGAAGTTCAGACTTCCTCCATTAAACCTTAACACATTGCAACATTTGTTACCTAGTGTCAAATTTCGAGTAAAGTTGTGAGATATTAGGCATTCCTGAACAACTCGAGTTAAACAGAATGATTCTTAGGCCTTTAATAAAGATTGAAATAAAAACATTGTTTTTTATGAAATGGTTTAAAATCTTTTCTATTACTTGTTTTGAATACAAACGAAAATTATCATAGGAGTTGAACGTTAGAATCAACCGGTGTGTTTAATCACTGTTAAAAAAGTCTTAATATCTGCAACATTTCCTGTATAACTGCTGATTAGAAGTCCTGATGTCAGAGATCATCAAACAAAAGTCTCCGATGTAAATAATCGTCATGGTAATTGAACAACTGAACTCAAAAAGGCCAAATATCATCCTAGAACTGAATATTTATGCATAGCCCAACAACACAAGATCAGCAGAAACAAAGCATAGCATTTCTCAGTGAATCAACCCGCTTCCTCTGATGCAAGTGGCTTCTAGACGCAGCCCTTATTGCCTTTTCTCTGGAGGACGAGCCACTAAAACATTGCAGTTACATTCTTGAAGTCTGCAAACTTCAGAAACGCTAGCAGGAAAGTAGGAGATCTCAATCGAGCTCTGAAGTACTCCGGTTAAGCATTGTGCTCGCAGGGACGCTATGAAGCAACTGCGGCGGCTCTGCGTATGTCTCAAGCAAATGAGTCCGTTGTGAAAAGTCGGTTTAAATTTACTGATGAAGTGTTGCACACCAAACAAAATGTGTCTGTTTTAATGATAGTAAATCGTTTCCTCGCAGTGCTCATTCGCTTTTCCTGGTGAAGTTAAATGTTAATTATATTTCCTTGTCAAACAAGGCTCCACAATTCATTTACACACCAGTCAGTACACAAAGTGATATAAATTTAAAGAAAACGTAGGATTTCAAACCTTGTGAAACGAGGTAAAGTTGACAGTTTCTCATCTTATTTTAACAAAATCGATGCTCACATAAACAATCTATTTAAAATTTAAGCGTAGTTGAGTCCTTATAGCGGAACCAACGTTTATCTGTCTAGCAGTATATAACTATTCTAGAAATATGCTCGTATGTATCGTGTATTTCATGATTCAAAAGACTTCACACTAATGATTACATCTCATCTAGAAAAAATATCAACAAAGACCGGTGGTTGATTGTGAGCAAAGGACAACTTTCAGAATAAGCCATAACAAGAAAAGAAAAACTGGGTCTTTTCACTCTACAAGCCTTTTATTTCTTTGGACCTTATTCCCTCGAGCCTGCAGCAAGGGCAATTAAGCACTCGACAGCTTGGTAATTTAGTGTGGAAGAGTGTGTTGGAGCACCCGGCCTCCGGAAGCTGGGAACATGGAGCGGAGATAGGGCAGCCAACAGCGCGGGAGATAACGCAGGCAAACTCGTGCTGCCGTGCCATGACTCGGGCAAAAATTGTGCTGATGACTCAGCTGTTTTTAGTTGACGGATATGAAGCTAGTGCATGAAAGTACATACATTCCTATGTAAAAGTGATAAGAAAATAATTATATCCTCTTTCGAGGAGAAATATCGATTGAAGCCGTAGACACGACATGCTATTCAGGGATAAGATGGATTAGGGAAGATGGGATTAGGGATTTTATTGATAGAAGATGGATTAGGGAAGAATGTACAGGCATGTGGAGGGAGTGATAAACAAGGCGACGCATAATAACGTATACTTATAGCAAATCCATAACAAAAACTTTGAGAGGTAAAGAATTCTGAGAAATTTTAAATGCTAGAAGCAATTTGAAATTTATTGAAGAGCTTGTATCCAATTTACTGACAGCTGCTGTGTGTTGCTGTTTTGACTTTTATAACCTAATTTTAAGACATGAGGAAGTAGCAAACAAATTTGTGGAACTTTTCTCCCAATTTAATGGATAGATTATCATGGTGCAAATAACTTACAGAAACTCTTTGAAAAAATTGCATTAAAGCAATGAGCACTAAACAGGCTCAACAGAACACTCAACAAAGAAACAGACGCAACGACAAGAAAATTATGACCTTACAAATTAAACATTTTCCACACCCAATAATTTTGAGTCATGGTCACATGTCGTCGTCCTCTTTTCACAAAATCTGAATCCTTTTGGTTTTTCTCTGGGAAATTTAGCATTGAATTAATTAACGATCGTTCAGTATATTCATATTTGATAAATTATTTAAATGAAAAAATAATAATTTTGAAGCTCAAGGTTGAAGGGAAAGGCTATATTTCCGTACCTAATATTTTCATGGAGTCTCAACAACACATGGCTCGAGAAATTAACATGATAACTCCAGGATAATGAGTAAAATAATGAACAGCACCTTGATAAAAGTTGTGCGTTTGTTTAAACAATAACAAATGATATAACATTCTATACTTAACGTACAAATTAGATTTCAATTTATTCCGTATGATTTTTAATTATCAATTTTTTATCATGCATAGTTTTCTTGGAAGTGATACTTAAAAAAACATGCACCACACCATATAAAGCAACCGAAGAGTTTCCATTTCCTTCACAGTTAAATTACGTGAAGATTTAGCCCTGTGAGGTCGTAAACTGTGTCTGAAAGTTGAGACTTTAATTAACACGGTTCCTATGACAACAATCGTCCACACATAATATAAGAGAAGCAATTATTTACGGTGTCCGATACCCGGATGTACAGAAGTAGGTTTAGTTGCTCGTGCAGCCTAACTCTATTACCGTTTATATGTATGTACTGTGTGGGTTATGAAATGTTTAACATTAATTAACATTACATTAAATTTCACAGGAATGGCGCACGATAACATAATTATTATAGAAATAAAAAACTTTATTTTATATACTTTGGTGTAATTGTACAGTAATCTAGAATTATTTTATATAATGTACGATTATTTATTCTAAATGAAAATTATCACAATGATAATAATAATAATGTATATGTAGCTTTTAAGTTCATCACTTCATAGCACACATAAAAGAAAAAGTTAATGTTAAACATGACTATCATAATAATTTTGAAGTCATTTCGTTTAGCTTAAGCCTAATTTTAAGGAAGAAAAGTTTAACTAAGGTGGTTTGAGCATAAAGTAAAATTCAAATCGTCATGACTACTCCTCTATGACAGACGGACGAACAACGAGAACATTGAAATAAGACTCCGGTATTTCTGGACCGCCTTCAAGAAGTTTTCAGCGTCAAGTTCTCCCAAAGAAACTACCGCAATGCACAGATAAAACTTGAAGCATTTTTTTCCAGATCTCTCCTTAAAAGTATCAAAAGTAATATCCAACTCAGAAACCAGCAGTTTTGGATTTGAGAATTTTTACTACAAAAGATGGCGTTCATATAAAACTGAAGTCATTCTAAAAGAAAATGGACGAATATTCTTATGACTTCTAGCAGCAATACGGGAATTGGCTACTTTTTCACGTTCTCAAGTGAAGAAGAATTAAATATTTATCGTTTTGTTTTATGATTGTTGGCGCAATTTAGATACTAAAATCGTCTTATTCTTACATCAGGTTAACAGAAGTTTTAATGTATTTCCGTAAGTATTGTTATATATCCCATATTCGACAGAAATTGCTAACCAATTTCTACATGGGTTTCACTCTACGAGTGTTTGCATATACGTTCTTGTATCCTTGTATTACAAACTCGGGAATATATATTTCGAGTATATTCTACTAACCCTGAACGTGTAAGCTTTTCATGAGCTACATAGACTCAGTAACTGAGGTGCGGTAGGCCTATTCTACTTTAATTTTATGGACGGACCATCAGAAATAAGAAGACACCCATGCAATTTTTAATCAAATAATAATAAACACAAGCAGGTTTGCTCGGGAGTACTTGAACGCTCAAGAATGGATGACCAATGCCAGCTGGAATAATGAACGCATTTGTTCATTTGAATTCGAATTTTTTGTTGAACTTACTGTTATTTTGGTTGATAAGAGGACATTCTGCCATGATTGATCTAGATGTGAAACCACGACAACTAATCTGGCCATGAATTCCGACTGTAAAACCCTGACGACGGGACAGGCTTGTTTCCACAATGCATCGTTTCACACGCTTACTGTTTCTGTTTATTTGAAGATACTCCGAAAACCATCGTACTTCTCTACAGCCATCTTACAATAAATAATACGTATCTTTTTACGTTTACTTCTACTCCTATATAATTGTGACTCGTTATGTAAAACAGAAACAACAATTATGGAAAACAAACAGTTTGTAATGACAACAAAACAGTAAAACAGCATCAAAGCCAATTATCATCAATGAACTTTATTTTACAGAAAGAGTCGAGCATCGTGCAGGCTGGCATTAAATCACGAGTTTTTCGTACACTTGCTAGCAGAGCCACCCAGTCGAAGTCAGGGTCGAAGCTAAAAAACAATTGGGTTGTGAAAAAAATTGGGCTGCGTTAGAAAAATAATCTTCGAAGAAAATAAGCCCAGCTTAAAGCAGCGGCAATGTTAATGTAGAGATTCCAATTTACAGAATTCCTACACATCCTACCATACTATGTGTAAAGGTTCAATTAACTCTCATGATTGACACCCAGGATAATCACCTTATCAAGTCATATATGTATGCATTCAGCCAAGACCTAAGAGATTTATTTCGTCGAGGATTACTTTGTCTTTATAATCATTTTCCTGATGCACTTGAAGTTTCACATATGATTAGAATACTTCATTCTTCACCTATGAGTGAACGAACGCAATACTAACTCACGGTTTATGGTGAACTTACCTACGAAAAATCATAAATTGTACATTTAAGTACTGCTATAT
>VCRD01000830.1:176493-187429 GCA_006783055.1 Trinorchestia longiramus | reverse complement strand
AGAACCAAGGAGGGTTATTAGTTGGCCTGATTCGCTTTCTTGGGATATGGTGGTCTGTAGCGGTTGCAATCTTATCTTTGAGTATCATGTAGCACTCTTCGGCGTTTTTGTTGTTCATGAGTACTTCATAGTTATAGCTGCCAAGCTCTTCTTTCATTAGTTCGAAATAATAATAGTTCATGGAAAAATAAATCGCTTTGATTATTAATTTTTCCTTATTTCAAGAGGCAGTAACGAAGAGCTCACCGTGTACATTACGCGAGCGGTCACCCGCCACCAAGGAAGGCAATGAAGGCAAAAAACACTTCTTAATAGGGAAAAAATTCTCATCCGGACGATCATTTTCGTGAAGGGAAAAAACTAATTAATTAATACTTAACACGGAATAGTGAAGAAAATAATTCAAATTTAAACTTAAATTGTTAGGTTTGCATCTGAAGGATTTTATTTCTTGCATGAGAGATCAGAATAATTATGCTCTCTGCTTGAAGTAGACTCTTCAAAGCATGACTCACTGACCGCCATTTATCAAACAATCTTGAAAATTATCGGAAGTAAAATAAAAGAGAAAACACGTGTTGTTCTGCAACAAGATGAAATGAAGAAATGTGATTTGTAATATACCTTAAATCGAGAATTTAAGCAACGTGCGTTAAAGTAAGAACTGGATATTCATTGTGCGTTTTAGTAATACTGTAGGTAAATCATCACAACATTTTTAAAATAAATTTGAGGGAGTAAAATGCATTTAATGATTATTACTCGTATGAAAACTTCTGGGCGTGGTTGAGCTGGGGCCAAAATCTTGGGTTTCGAAACTTTCTTCTTCATTTAAATCAAAGGAAATATCTTCTGGCTTAGAATGTTTTACTACAAAAATGTGAAATATCATGACGAACTTTATTACTGGAGAAAAGAAATTGAAATCATTCCAATTTAGGCTTATAGAGGCTTTTAATAGGGAAAAACCATTTACTAATGCTATCAATGAAAATGATCTACGCAAAGTTTTTACGAATATTATTTTTGTATGCGAGACGCATCTTGTAGTCTCACTGAATAGAAGTAAAGAGGATAGAATTCTGGTAATTATTTATGAAAAAGCACACAAAAGGATTTTCTCGTGCAGTAAGAGTTGTTCATTAGAGAAAATTACCTTTATGAAAAAGAAAGCTTTTAGTTCTTTCGTTGCCGAAGTCTAGATGCTGACAACAGATCCTGGAAGCGTCAACGCATGTAGCATTTGCGCAGACGCTGAGTTGAGCTTCGTACGTGCTTGTCATAGTCCTCAGTACGTGGTCTCCTCACTATTGGGGATCCATGGGATTATGAATTAAATATTCAAAATCATCTGTGGCTAAGTCTTTCGGCTTTTGACCAATTTTTTTATCAAAAGTAAAATACACAGACACTCAAATTTGCCCTTTCAAAAGTTTAAGCTTTCAAACTGAGAATATTACTAGATGTTTTTTAAATCTAGTTCTGTTATGAGCAGTTGTTAAAAATTAGTAAAGGTATCGAAACAAATTATACAGGACGACCCCAAAACAAGTTACCCGAAATTTCATTATAATTTATTGGTATTTGAATACAAAGAAGTTAGAGTCATGTATGCAATAATAAACATAAGATCTATCTTATGTCCGTGATTAGTATTCTAGGTATCAATAAATAATAATAAAACTTTTGTTACCTTTTTTCCGCATCATGCTGTATAAATAATTACCTTCATGCTACGGCTGATACCTGAACCTCTCCCTACTAGAGAAGACATTTTACTAAATTAACATGATTACTGAAGCGATTGCTCAGCTATAAGGAATAACAACTGGACGCAGTTCACTACTGAAAACACCACTGGTATAAACTACATGCTTGGATTGTTATGAAGAAACAAGGTCGTCAAAGCATCCTTGAAGATTCAGTCGGAGATCTTAGTTACGTACTTAGCTGTAGTACACAAGCAGCAACGCCAAAAATGCCATTAAACAATATAAGGAATTTTCAGATCTGTGATTCTATTCTGCATTAGGCAAAGAATAATCGAATTTTAAAATTTTCTCAAGCAGCAACTGTGAATTCTGCTTAAGCAATGAAGGAGTGTGCAGGAAAAGAAATTGTTTTTAACAGTTTTCCTAACTTGTGTGGTATTGGGCACTCGAGTTTGAGAAGACCGCCTGGCATCCTTGCGTGTTCGCTTTGTTGCTGCTCAAAGAACAAGATAATGAACTCAAGAGCTTGCATAGTTTTCACGTCCTTCTCGCAGACCATTACTGCTTTAATTACGATTTTTAGCTCAAGTAGGAGAGGTTAAAGCTTAGTGGGAGACCCTCGAGAGTCATTGTTTAGAAATAGTGTAAATGTATCGCAGATATGTTTCAAACATGGTAATGAAGCACGAAGAATTTTCTTTGGGTCATCATGCATTGTGCAGAAAACGCTCGACATTGTTCCTTCAAGAGGTCCTAACCGCTCGCTTCTATCCTCCTTTTAGGCAGAAACAAAGGCGTTCGGCCTGGACAAGCAAGTGCACGGCCTGGGCTCGCGGCACTCCACCAGACTTGGCAGTCACATCATTAAACTCGACGACGACAAAAGCTCAAGACAGGGACTCCACCACTAGCCCCTCGACTCCACAATGGCAAGCCTGACCCACAAAAGGCGCGGCCTAACGATAGGGGGTGTTGGAGTTGCTCTTTCAGTTTTCTCCTCAGTGCTTGAAGCTTCGAGTGCTCAATTTTTGTTTTTCTTTTCCTGGAATCTGTGAGAACACAGACCGATCCGATACACCTTCAGGTGACAATGAGCAAAGAGCCGACACCTTTAAACTAACAACAAGAGGCCTCAGCTGGAGGTCTTTTTTCTTGGCTTTGTGGTCACTGCCCATTTTTGATGTCGTCAGCCAGCCTTGGGACACAAGCGAGCTGCCTTTTCAAATCGTGGAACATCTCTCACTATATCCGTATTAGGCTCTCAATAGCCTTTATAGCCAGTCTTTCTAAGAACTCGTGTCTTTGCTTTCTTAGTGTCAACAAAAGTAATACAAACAGTAGCATATGTTGCAATGATAACGAACAAAAGCTCACTTTTTGGAAGGTGGATTGGTTGCTTTGGTCGGGCGTCGTAGAGCGCAGCCCTGAGGAAAGGTAAGCGAGTTTTGACTTCTGCTGTGTCCAATGCCGTGAAAAATTATGGACCAGTGACTTAATCAAAACTACTACCGAATTCCTAAGCTGTTTTTTATTGATGTAGTGTTAAGAAGAAGAATACCAATAAAGCCAGCCTAAATTATGGACCGGGTACAACACAATACATTTTTTCAATCAGGTAGAACAAATAATAATAACAATATTGATAATAATAGTAAAATAATAATTCAAAGACAAAACTAGGAAAGGAATCTTTGAACTTCGCTGCCAAAAAAACACGAGTAGGTAACACTTGGTGATAACTCTTTGTTCTTTCTCCAGGCCTTAGAGACATTCTTTGTCGTTGTCCCGCAAAAAGCTTAAAGTTGAATAAATGTTAATTCCTTACCTATTTATTCAGCTAATCTTAGCTCATATTAATGCCCAAGTTTAAAGAAACAAACGTGTGTGGTACAATTACGTTTGTGAGCGAGAAACAGTTTCGAAATCTAGACGATAAGATAACATTTTTGTTTAATATATTAATCGAGTTTATCAGAGCTCCTATAATGATAAATTAATAAACGAGTGTTTTATGCCTCTATTTTTTATGGAGAATTCTCCTTATTTTAAGACTCTGAAGAGTCAAATGATATAAATAGTCGTAACTATCATGTGGACTATAAACTCGAGATAAGAAAAGTAATAAATGAAAAAAGCACGTATTCATCTACACATGGTATTACTGCCATTATGTTTTTTATTTAAAATAAACAAGATTCTGTAGGCCCTCACGTTCGTTCCAGTAAATTGTAAAAATCATTACGTGGGTATAAATTAATATGGACATTTATATCTCAACATCACAGTAATTAAAATGTTGAAACCATCTCATTACCGTATTAATAAAATTGTTGAAATCTTCTGATTATCGTAATAATAAATTGTTGAAACTATCTCATTATCGTTATAATTAAATTGTTGAAACCACCTCATTATCAAAATAATTAAAATGTTGAAACCACCTCATTATCGTAATAATTAAAATGTTAAAACCATCTTATTATCGTAATAATTAAAATGTTAAAACCATCTCATTATCGTAATAATTAAAATCTTGAAACCATCTCATTATCGTAATAATTAAATTGTTGAAACTATCTCATTATCATAATAATTAAATTGTTGAAACCATCTCATTATCATAATAATTAAATTGTTGAAACCATCTCATTATCATAATAATTAAAATGTTGAAACCATCTCATTATCGTAATAATTAAAATGTTGAAACCATCTCATTATCGTAATAATTAAAATGTTGAAAGCCTCTCAACAGTGCGGCAACTGAAGAGGCACGTACAGAATTATCAGCTGGTAACAGAGCCAGAACAAAATCATCTCTTTAACACATGCAGTGTCAACTAATTGATGAACAGACATTCTGTAATACAAAGATCAGCATTTGATGGAACATATTCAATATTATATTAATTTTTATTATTATTACATGCGTCATTTGCACAGCGTTGTGGTGCGTTAACATTTGTGTGACATAAATTAGCGTATTAAACATAGTATAATGAGACGTATGTTTGATATTAAATCCAAAATTACACACAAAAACTGTGGCGGTGGGTTGCTTATCTGTCATACGCACGCACACACAAGGAACAACTCTACATGTTAGTGCTTAAAGCTTCTGGAAATACGATATTCAAAAATTTGTTGGAATCAATATAATTTTAGTACCATTGGATGAGCATAGAAGATAATTTGAGGAGTTACAGAAGATGAATCTAATCGCTTTTTCATAAAGGACAATATTGGTCGAAGGAATGCGCTTTTAATTGTCCATGAACTCGTTACTAGTACATCGTACTTCTTCTCTGTCGTACTGAGTAGAATTCTGTCAATGACTTCATTACTCTTCTTCCTTTCCCTCCCCCTAGTTTTTGGACTAATAACTAGTTGCAGTTCAAGTTTTACCTAGTTGCAGTTCAAGTTCTACCTAGTTGCAGTTCAAGTTCTACCTAGTTGCAGTTCAAGTTCTACCTAGTTGCAGTTCAAGTTCTACCTAGTTGCAGTTCAAGTTCTACCTAGTTGCAGTTCAAGTTCTACCTAGTTGCAGTTCAAGTTCTACCTAGTTGCAGTTCAAGTTCCACCTAATTACAGTTCAAGTTAGGTTTGTGACTGAAATACTGGCATAACAGAATAATTTCAGTGTAACCACGGCGATTTTCTAATTTTTAGAATATTGGCTTTGACTATTAATTCAGTATCACCTTGCATATTAATTGAGTATTAACTTGAGTGTTATCTTGAATATTAATTGAGTATTACCTTGATTATTAGCTAGGTTATTAAACAAAAAAGGAATAATTACTATACATAGGGACTGCGATGGCAGGTAAAGTAAGGATTTGGAATAAAGCTAACCAAGACATTGTCTGTTCAGTTATTCTACATACAGGGTGAAGAGGAGATACGCAAAACACACATTTGTTTCGTTATAGAGGAGATAGCACATTTGAAAGCACACAGAATTCTCAAAATTAATTCATCTGATTATTTAACAGCTTAATGACTACAAAATGAATTACATTTTTTTGCGCCTCACAAATTTACGTAAGTTTTCGAATAAACTGGTCTCCAATTTTTTCCAAGATTGAATGAACGAAAGAAATTAAAGCAATAAACTTTTTTCATTAAAATGGCTCAGCAAAATTTAACAGAAACCATGTTTATGTAAATTCTTTCTTCGTATTAAAAAAACGGTTTCAATTTATTAGTTCGGACAACTTACCTTTAGGATAACAGTACGATTTGATAAGCTACATATTTTGTGAGTCATTTTAGCATCATTAGTATCCGCTTCATCCATTTACCATCCTGTGAATGAGATCCAAAAGCTCAAAGCGTACGATTTAGGAATTTGCTTACTGGCATTTGCTTCTGAATTTCAATACAATTCAAATGTTCTTGATAATAAAGAACAAACATTATGTATCGTTTAGTGAGAACATTGGCAATGGTAACTCATACTTCACTAAATGCTTTTCCTAGTGTAGGTAAAATAATTTACTTTTGGGGGGTTCATTTTTTTCTACCTTCATATCAGATGTAAAATTTCTGAACGAACCTAGCCCAAACGTAGGGCGTCGCCGACGTCATATGGAAGCCGTAGTCCCTTCGGCCTCACAAGAGAGGATGCTTAGTAGCTTATTGAAGTCAAAGTAAACCTAATGGATGCTTTTAAACAACAAATTAAGTCTGTCGAAAGCAAACACGACTGAACTTTAGCACGATTTTAAGCCCATAGCCATTACAATCAGTAGTTCGTTTTTCATTATCTTTGGCCATAAGTCCATCAAAGATGATCAAGCTAGTGCTGAAAAAAATTGTGCCCTGAGGTCCCTGAGGGAATCTTCGGAAAAATAAATTACGCAGAAGAAAAGCCTCCTCTTGTGTCTCACAATGCTCATGTCAGAATGGGATGCTAGACAGAGCAGGTATGGGTCGAGAGAGATACCTGGGCACGAGTTCACTTATCCGGAGATTCAGAACGCCTTTGTAGTCTCTTCTTAATCCAATTGCCCTGTCTATTGACAGTTGTTTCCTTAGCCTGGCACAAGTGACGTGGCTTACTGAGTTACACCATACCAAACCTGCTACTTTCTGCTCATTTGTTTGTCTCATTAGTGTTGCCGAACATGACGATGCACTTGTATAACTTCTAGGCAACCTGTTTGTATACGTACGTGACAACATGTTTGCACAAGTACTGAACGATCCATTTGTACAGCAACTATACACTCGTGTAGAACTAGTAGATAATGTACTCGTACACTTATCAGACAACATGCTAGTCTAGAATCTAGATAAAACACCTACACGCTCAGCATTTAGACAAACCTCATAGAATAGAGTAAAATGTGGTAACAGGAACGAGCAGTTTGGTTAATTCTTGTGCTGCTATTCAAGTTCCATGCTGTTTAGCTTAAAGGCATCAATCACGCACATGCACCTCAATTATATATAAATATAACAACCACGTTTGTACATCTTGATCACTTACACGCATTTCAGTCATGCAAACATACTGCACACATACATATACAGGCCTAGACTTAAGAATGATATAGAATTAGTATTTTATACAATTAGAGGGTTCCTTTCCTAAAATTTATCGACACGATTTTTGAACGTGCTCACAGTGAATGCTGAGTAACTACATGGACTACTTTCTAGTACAGTATCTAGAGTGCAAACGCACTTAAGTGTCTCACTGAAATAATCAATGGTCATTATTGAAAATTGAATAAATTCCCATGAATTCTTTTGAGAATGAAATTACAATTTAAAGAAATAAGTGACTTTTTTACCTACGTTCATAGGACACACAGGACTCTCAAAGAAATTAATTGGCTCCCCTGCTGTGGAGTAGCTCATCCCCGATAATATTGTTAAGCAAATGTATGTATTTTGAACAACTTATACTTTAAACAAACAGAAGTTCCTTAGTTAATCAACGACTAAGGAGAGCATACAAGAAAACAACGCATAAATTGACAATACTTCATCAGGAATCTTCTGGTGAAGAAATAAAAGGATCTTCTGTTAAAGAAATAACCTTCAGGAAACTATTACTTAGGCATCGTAGAGCCTAGAGTAAAGTGATAGACTTTGAGTGAGCTTAACTGACAAAAACACCAAAAATATGTTTCTAGTTTAAATAAATACGATAAATTCACTCCTGTGTAAAGAATGCTTAAGTTAGAACAGAAGTGGAAGACGTCATAGTTGAGATAAAACTGGTATCATAGTTAAGATAGAACTGGAGAGCATCATAGTTAAGATAGAACTGGAGAGCATCATAGTTAAGACAGAACTGGAGGGCATCATAGTTAAGATAGAACTGGAGAGCATCATTGTTAAGACAGAACTGGAGGGCATCATAGTTAATACAGAACTGGAGGGCATCATAGTTACGACACAATTCTAGCAATACGTGAAGTAAGTCGGAAAACAATGACATCATGTCCGTCGCCGGATCCGCTTGGTATACTACAAGGAGACTTCCATTTGATGAGATTTTCGATATGGTTCCGTGACTGTACATGGACTGTAAGTTAAATTTGATGCGGTGGGTTTTTCGAAGGCTCATTCATGAAGCATGCGTCATTTCTCTTGGGCAGACGCCTTTTGTGCGTGAAGTGGCCTGTTGCCGCAAATGACCTGCTGCGTCCACGAACAATACGACCAGTTAACTTGACCTTTCGAGCTGCACAGTTGATTTTATAGGAGTTTTTGATGGATTTGTGCTGTTTTTCGTGGGTACTGAGCAAAGCATTTATCATCATGGCATAGGAAAAATATAGTTAGCTCGTGTTCGTACTCGAGTTCACAGTGTGTCCAGTGGACTATGACGACTGACTGCTGTCTATTTGTGCCTCTGTAAGCGTGCAGATTGTTTGACGACTTTCCGTGACATTTCTAGTTTTAAAATGATATCTTCCTTCCATCAAATCAGTGTGGAAGACAAATGTTACAGCGTATAGTGCAATCAAAAGATACTCTAATGGAGATATTGCTACAGTATATATCTAATGAAAGTATTTTATTTACACGCTGTTATACAGTGATGATTTTATTTGCATTGGTCCCCCAACACTCGCTACTGGACGTATGGTTGTAAATTTCAGTGGTTGTACATCGACCAGATCGTACATCGAACAGGTTATACATTGAGCAGGTCGTACATTGAACAGGTCGTACATTGAACAGGTCGTACATTGAACAGGTCATACATCGTGCAGGTCGTACATCGTGCAGGTCGTACATCGTGCAGGTCGTACATCGTGCAGGTCGTACATCGTGCAGGTCGTACATCGTGCAGGTCGTACATCGTGCAGGTCGTACATCGTGCAGGTCGTACATCGTGCAGGTCGTACATCGTGCAGGTCGTACATCGAACAGGTTTTACATTGGATAGGTCTTACATTGAACAGGTTTTACATCGAACAGGTTTTACATTGAGCAGGTCATACATCGTGTAGGTCGTACATTGAACATGTTTTACATCGTGTAGGTCGTACATTGAACAGGTCTTACATTGAACAGGTCTTACATTGAACAGGTCTTACATTGAACAGGACTTACATTGAACAGGTCTTACATTGAACAGGTATTACATTGAACAGGTCTTACATTGAACAGGTCTTACATTGAACAGGTCGTACACCGAGCAGATCGTACACCGAGCAGATCGTACACCGAGCAGATCGTACACCGAGCAGGTCGTACACCGAGCAGGTCGTACACCGAGCAGGTCGTACATCAAGCAGGTCGTACATCAAGCAGGTCGTACACCGAACAGGTCGTACACCGAACAGGTCGTACATCAAGCAGGTCGTACATCAAGCAGGTCGTACATCAAGCAGGTCGTACATCAAGCAGGTCGTACATCAAGCAGGTCGCAAGTCAGAACAGTACTACAACTCAATTTGTTTACACTTTAATCAAACGGTGGTCATCTGTCGCAGGACGACGCTCTGACTAAGGAAGAATGTTCACAAAATTCGGCATAAAAATTTGAACATAAGACGATGAAACAAGTTCATACAAAAGCTTCCAGGCTTGTGCTACAAACTTGCCAAGTTTAAAACCCCGACACTTCATGCTTGTAGCGTTCTAAAAGGATAACCGAATTTAATAGAAACTTAATGATTGATCATGATGACATCTAATCATAACCTATAGTGATCCTAGTTATACTAATTATAGGTCACACATCGACCTAGTACGACTATAAAATAAATCCCTGACGTATATGCAGGAGAATAAGCATTACAGCTTCCACCTCACTGACCGTCCTGGCAATCAGCATGCATTCCTGATAGAGAAATGTTATTCTGTATCATGAAATTCATTAATATAATCAGTTAATTCCTCTTCTATACGCAAGAAAAAAGTATTTAGAATAAAAGTATAGTCGTACTGAAGTGTAGGGCTGAAAGCCCGATTTTTTGACCAAATCTTTAGTTTTTAGTTTAGTACAAAAAGATTTTTAGCTTTGGGTTTAGGTGAACATACTTTCATATTATTTACTTGATAATTTCCGTACTGATATATTTTTGAGATCCTTATTTAGCTGCTATTATTTATGTCGTTGCATACTAGTTTCTATACTTTTTTCTTTTGCAGCTAATAATTTTGCCGTTTATCACCGATACAAGAGTTGTCATTGACTGACTTGTTGTAACTCACAATCTTCTTTGCCGAGGGCATACAAGCAATTTTCAGTGACACTAAGCCACAATGATTTTAAATTTCTTGAAAACAACTGAATATTTTAGAGTTAACGTGATGAGAAAAGTATACTTTGTGTACGTCAATGACAAGTAGTTCAGTTTTATTTTCAGGTTTTTGCCTCTAAAAGCAGAAAAGATCTAGTGTTATTTCAGCATATTTTTCAGTTTTTATTTCGTGCCAATATCAGTCCTCGTGTAGATGCGCCTCATGTAGATTCTCCTTGTACACAAATTTAGCCTTGTCTTACCTAGGTCATACTAATCAATTTGTAAACATTTCATAGCCTCAACTCCAGTAGAAAACGGCAAATAATGGTGAACATTCATGTTTCAGCAATGGTGTTATCAGGCAGTAAATGAAATGTGTATACACAATACCGTAGACTTGCACCAGAAGATGTGCTCGAGTCTCAGCCACAGAAAACGGACTGGAGACAATGTTAGTCCTATAGGCCTCTGGTGTCGACGTCTCGTACAATTACCTTCTAATAAACC
>VCRD01000830.1:126663-174611 GCA_006783055.1 Trinorchestia longiramus | reverse complement strand
TGTATTGCAAGCTTGATAACACTGTTGGTCAAGCAACTGTCTTTTTTATCCGCAACAGCGTAAGTTAGCTTGGGAACTCGTTTCTGAACAACTCCTACTCGATAGTGAGATGGTCTGATAATAAAATATCCCGGAAGGCGTGGAGCTGCATGGACCCATATCCGAAGCTCCAATAAAAGTGAAACAAGAAGAAGAAGAAGAAGATGGTTGGTTGGTTGGTGATGAACGATACTATGTAAACCTACGTGCTAACCTGGGGCTACGTTGACTAGTTTTCGCAGCCCCAGATAAACACGTCAGAAAAGAAGAAAAAGTCGATACGAAGGTCACCTCAATTTGGTATGTCCGAAAGAATGTACCAAATGTTGAAATGTATTATGATGGAAGTTTTGGCAGCCAACTCTTGTTTGCTGTCAGATGTAAGGCATCAAGTGTGAATAGGCACACATGGTGGTGGAATAAGAGGTTATGTATGCAGTGAACAGAGAAGTAAAAGAAACAGTTGAACATCTGGTCTTAGAATGTTGTAAATATGAACACATGCGAGAAAGCTTTATGGATGTGGTTTGTGAGCAGTATAGAGAGAACCGGTATGACGTATCTTCTTGGGCTGTATGAAGAATGTAACAACTGGTATGAATGCAATGAAGAATTTCCTAGTGCATGCATGGTATAAGAGACATTGTTGTTCAACAGTCAGTGACCTGGATTAGAGTATGACTACCAGCCAAGCATGAGGAGCTATCTATGCCAAGCTGGCTCTCCTAGTTATACCCTCACTTGGCTGATTCTTTTGCATGGAATGACCAGGAGTGGCCCTTGAGGAATTATTTTAGACAAAAATAGCACAGTAAAAAAAACTCTAGGATACCACCCTGTTGTATGTGTGTGTTTTAATGAGAATTAAAGGCTCAAGTAAAAGCTCTCAAGTCTCTAAGTGTAAGTATGTTCTGGTGGATCAACATTTCCTTATAGAGTGCCCTTCTCTTGGTGCCAAACACAGCACAATTCTTGGTACAAACATCATGATGCAAAAATAAAACAAGAGGTAAGTATTGTCTGTAATGAGTAGAGGTAGCTAGAATGTAACTAAACCAATGGTGTGTTTTTCAGAGATCTGTGGGAGGCTGCTTCATCCCTCAACATTTTTTATTTCAAAGTCCTGCATTAGCTAAAAGTTCAACAATGAGTAACTCTTCTCCCAGTGGAAAAAGATTAGTGAGAAGCAAGTCTGGTCTTAGAATAATCCCTGCAAATGACAATGAAAGAAGTCCCTTTGAATTGGTCGAGCCAGAATGGGTTCCAGACAATGATGTAAGTATAATTACTTTTATTTTGTAAGGTTATGGTTTGATTTTTTTGTATATGTGTATGATTTGTACTAAATAAATCTTATTCAAAAGCAATGCATAGATGGATGCAGCCCTAGTAAGTCTGTTGGTCTAATACATCACTCTATCAAATTATAAGAAACTTGCATCCCTTTTTTAATATTTCTTAATTTTAAAAATTGTTGTATTTAAATCTATATTTCTAATATAACATGCATTTTTTTTTATCTTGTATAAAAATTAAAATATTTCTTGATATTTGTATGAAATTTGGATATTATTTTGTACTAGCTGTGCCAACTGGTAGGCAAAAAAGTAGGACATCTTAAAGAAATAATCTGCAAATAGGTTTATTTTCTTTTGCCTACCTCTAAAGTCACTATAATGTTATTATATAATAGGTTTCATTACAGTGTAGGACATTTCTTGCAAAAACACTGTACAGTGTAGCTGGGATCAAAGATTAGTCTTATTTGAATTGTCTTTATTTTATTTTTTCATTTGCATGAGCATTGAGAAGTAAACACAAATTGAAACAAAAATTAGAAATGTGTATATAAATATTTTTTCATTAAAGTAAGTATGCAAGAGAAAGCCTTGAATAGCTTTGCTCCTCCATGCAATACTCTTGTGCTGGCATCTAAACATTTCCTGTGTGTTCCAAGGTGATCAACAATAGATTTTTTTTTCAAACAAAATGAATAAACACTTTATTCATGAAAATTTTGGATTTACTACTCAATTTTATTTATGAATATGGCAGTTATGAATAGTATTACTAAGGCAAATTCAAATATTTTATGAATATTAATATAAATATGTTGATCATGATAACTAGCATTTTCTTTTTTAAAATATTTTTTAGAAGACTAAGGTGGAGTTTTGGTCTTTTTTTTTTTACTCCTAAAGCTCAAAGCTATGCTTCTCATGATTGCTGTGACCACTAAAAAAATTATTCATCAGTGAAAGAGCAGAATTTTCAACAACATAGTTCTGTATTTTTAATGCTTAAACTAGTTTATGTAATTTTTACAGAGCCCATCCTGCATGGAGTGCAGGGAAAAGTTTGACTTCCTGAAAAGACGGGTATGTGTTGACATTGAAAATACTATTTATCCAGTGTACACATGAACCATATCACGTTCTAGATTTGTAACTCAGTGAGTTTAGTAGTGAGTTGCATCAGTTAGAGATGTACTAAACCATTTTTCTCAGATTTAACAGCAATGCGTGTGACAACATCTTACAGGCTTTGGTTTGCTATTGGGTATGTACATTTTATTGGTTATGTTCATTTTATTGGGTATTTGTGTTTTTGCATTTATGCACTTGTAGCTAATGTATTGTTATTATGAATGGACACTCAAGGCTTTACTCACTTTTTCCATATTGAAAATTTTTCCTGTTAATGGTTTTTGTGTCTTCTACATTGCATTCTAAGATATATGAACCAACTACTTAAGCTTGTGAAGCATTAGTAGAGCATTCCTTATCAAACCTTTTTGTGAGTGCATTCAGCAAAAATTCAAGTCTGTATTTTACAAAATGACAATTACAGTGGTATCATTCCATGTTGTACTCAGCCTACCAAGAAATAGCTACTAAGGCAAGGTAAAGGCTTGGAGCAGCAGAGGAATTTAAGAATCCATGCTTAGAGTTCTGCATTATGAGCCCCATTTTCTTAAATCAACAAGAATATTGTGGATTTTCTACCATTTTATATTGAGAAAGAATTATGCACATGGTTGAGCTATAGATTTACTGACTGTAATTTTTAAATATGTGTAGACATAAGTGAACCCTAAAGCTCTCATAGATATAGATGTATAGAGATATAAAGATAGATATAGATAGATATATAGAGATATGGATATAGAGATAGATATATAGATATAGAGACATAGATAGAGATATAGATATGGATATACATATAGAGATATATGAGCAGATATAGAGGTAGATATATATATATATATATATATATATATATATATATATATATATATATATATATATTATAAATATAGAGATATAGATTTAGGGATATAGATATATAGAGATACTGAGATAGAGAGATGCAGATATGTAGCAATATAGATAGGTATAGAGATATAGATATATAGATATTGACATAGATATACATGGTGTCCCAAAAAAAGTTAACCCAATTTCAAATAGTTATAATTCAAGAATTATTAAAGTTAGGAAAATTTGGAAAGTTGCACAGTGTTTACCAACTATTTCTCTATCTGTGATGAAAATTTCATGAGCAAATTTGAAAGCATATTTTGCAACATTATTCTTAATAAGAGACACTGAAAACTTGTTTGTGCACAATATCTAAAATACACATTTTACAGTTAGACTGCACCTTCCAAGGATTCTTTGTTTTATCATGGATACGGTTTGGTATGAAATTTCCCATTAATACGGTATCGTCAAGTTTTAATGTCACTAATTTTATCTTTCAATGAGCCAACCTTCAAGATGTAACTTACAAAAGAACAAAGGATCTTCATAGTTGGGAATTTTTTTGGATAGCAACAGTATTCAACATGTTCAAGAATTATTTCAAGAGCGCTTCCCTGAAAGAAATTCTCCATTGAAGGTCACCATCTGGAAAAATGTCAGGAAGTACAAAACTGAAGGAACCAGCCTAAATCTAAACAAAGGTCGATCAGGCCGCAAGAGTACTGAACGAGCACCAGAAAATGTCGAAATTGTTCACCAAACACTGTCAGCAAATCCAGACAATTCTTCAAGAAAGAATGGATTGGGCAAAAGTAAAAGCACATTCAACAGAATTGTAAAGTTAGAATTGAAATGGCATCCTTACAAAATGCACGTGAGACATAAACTACTAGATACTGATCTTCCTCGGCGGCTAAATTTTGCTCAGTGGTTTCTGCAAAAAAATGGATTCATTGAAGACATTGTGATTGGAGATGAGGCCGCGTTTCATCTAAATAGCAAAGTTAATAGCCATAATGTTCGCAGAGATGCACCCAAGAACAATCCTCCTGATTCTAACTACGATGTTGAAATTTCTAGAGAAAAAGTTTGTTTGGATGGGATTTTGTGGAAACGGATGTCTTCTGGGGCCTTTTTTTACAACAACAATTTTAGATGGATTGGGATACCTTGACCTAATAAATAATATGATAGTTCCAAGACTCCAAGAAACCCATGGAAATAGAATTAATAGAACGTGGTGGATCCAGGATGGTGCTCCTGCTCACAGAACTATTACTGTAAGGGAAAGACTGAATGAGCTATTCGGAAATCGTATTATCTCCTTAAATCTGAAGCAAAGAATTGAACAGGAAGGGAATCTGCTTCGACAAGATAATACTCTGATAAGAAGAGTTATGAATGCATTGAGAAAGAGAATGCAACTGTGTATTGAAAGAAATGGAGGGCACATCTAAGGGAACAAATCTTTGTCTTTTTTGTTTGAAATTACATTTGCCTCTCATTAATTATAAATTGTTAAAAGTTGTTTAAAATATTATTTAGCACCTTTACATTTATATTTTAGATATTGTGCACAAACATGTGTTCAGTGTCTCTCATTAATGCTGCAAAAATGTGCTTTCAAATTTTCTCATGAAATTTTCATTACAGATAGAGAAATGGTTGACAAACAACATGCAACTTTCCAAATTTTCCTAACTTCA
Organism: Trinorchestia longiramus; assembly: GCA_006783055.1. Lineage (NCBI taxonomy): Eukaryota > Metazoa > Arthropoda > Malacostraca > Amphipoda > Talitridae > Trinorchestia > Trinorchestia longiramus. The sequence continues at coordinate 169,603 of VCRD01000830.1, read as the reverse complement.
ATAGTTTTTAAATTATAATTATTTGAAATTGGGTTGACTTTTTTTGGGACACCCTGTAGAGATAAATATATAGAGATATAGTGAAAGATATACAGATATAGAGATACAGATATAGATAGATATAGAGATATATAAAGATAAAGATAAAAAATAAATGATTCATCCATGAATGAATGTCACACACAATAATGCATTATTCAAAACAAAACTGATACACGCCCGGTGTATTATATATGTATATTATATATGTTGTTTATTTTAATACGTTCAAATAATAATCACCAAATTCAAATAATCACCAGCTTGGTCGACTATCACCAGCTTGGTCGACTGGTGAGCGAATCTGCTTGCGAGCGGAAAGACCCGGGTTCGAATCCCGCTGCCGACATGGTTGACGCGAAATACGGCATGGGACTTGGGTAAACAACCGAATAATTATCGAAGTAATTATCCGACCCAAGAATGGGCCAGAAGGTTCGTTCCTATAGCCTCATTCTATTCTAATACACCGGGCTTGTATCGTTTTGTTGTAAATAATGCATTATTGTGTGTGACATTCATCCGTGGATGAATCATTTATTTTTTTTATGGGAGATTTATAATTGCTCGTCATTTTAGCAGAAAAAAAGAGTGAAGAGAGAACACTACTTTCTGCCCAGAGACCGTCGAATTCAAACGCCAGGTTAGAATTAAATTCGATTTTGCATGGAAACAAGTATGAAGAGATTGCAAACGATTTAACTACTTTTAAAACATAGATTTTTTATTGGTTGTTTGATGTAGAAAGTTGGTATTTTATGATTGTACACGGACTAGCAAAGTTGGGAAAGGTTGGGGCTTTGTGCAGCAACGTTTGAAGTAACTCATTTTGGCGCTTGAATTTCACATCGAAACTGTTTGTTAAAAAATTGTCATTTCTATAACTTAGACTGGTGTTTTATGCTAGACATACATGGTAAACTTCAGGTACCGAAGTATTTTTCATGTCAGTGCAAGAACAATCACAATCTTTCTGTTCCTTTTGTTCATTCCTTTTATTATTGATCAGGTGCGAGCGATCTACGACTGTTTTACTGGATCATAAAATAATACATCATTCTTAATTTTCAATGCCTAATATTGTTATTTTTGATTATTTGTACCACTTGGTAAAATATTCCTACCGATAAAATTGTATGTATTATGTGTTAGAACGTTCCCTTCCTAAACTAATTCTGGGAACGAGATTGTTTTTTAATAATAGGAGCTATTGGTGTGTTTTTTTCAGTAATTGAGGCAGTTGAGTTATGCGTTTCTTCAATAATTGAGATGCGTGATGTCGTTTTCAATAATTGATTTGAGTGACGTATTTTTCAATGATTGGAATGCTGTGTTTTCAGCACCACTGCAGACGGTGTGGGCGTGTGTGCTGTGCTGGGTGCTGCAATGCCCGCCTGGCGCTGCCTAGAATGTGCTTCCTTGATCCTGTTCGTATGTGTTCCCCCTGCGCCACCACCACCACTAATGAGAACAGGTTCTACCACCACCACCTCAAGGTAGGTCTTCATCATAACTAGTAGACCCACACCTGAAAATTCACGCGTTTTTTGCTGAATTTTTCGTTTGATTTGCCATTGGACGCAGGTGTTGCCAAGGAGTTTTTGCATTGAAAGATGTGCCTTTGGTATCCTCAATGCAGTGCTTGCGATACATGTATGCCCTACCGAATTTCCTCCTGTCTAAATCGTTAGGAGCGTCAAAGAGACACGTACAAAGCAAGTTACAAACGGTGTATTATTGTATAGTAGAATGTTTAATATTGTAATTAATTAGGAATTTTAATGCTGAGAGAAATTTGTTTTCAATCTATCACGTTTCTTTTGTATTACACACAAAATGGTAGTCATGTTCTAGGTATAGCACTCCTTTCTTCAAAGTCCAGCGACTGAAATTTGATTTTTTCAAATATGGTGGCCATATCTGACAATTGCTCATATTAATACTTCCATTACTTCGAAATATAATTAGCTCCTCTATTGAAAACACTTGTATGTACTCGTAAAACTAATCCAGCACGCACCAAATCTAGACGAATGCTATACATATTCATGAAATTCATTGAATTTCTCACGTAAACCATGTTATTTTTGCATGTAAAGTAACGTTAAACACTTGATATAAAATTTATTGATTAGTCTGATGTTAAATTATAAGTGAATCGAAATTGATATCATAGTGGAGATAGTTAAATATTTGTTGTAAAACCCATAGAGTATTAGTTGTCTTGGCTCGAGATACTTAAATGTTCGATGTAAAATCCGTAGATTTTTCACATTTCTTTTAACTTCAATAGAAGCAGTTAATACTGATGTAATATTGTGAAATAAGTAGTTACTTTTTATTAGAATATTGAATAGTTCCCGTGGAAATTCCATGTTTAAAAGGGATAAAGTTAAGGATTTGTCGATTCATAATTGATTTATAAGGTTGATTAAATTTGACTAATTTCAAATTATTAGAGGAACGAATGTATTAAAGATTTACGACAAATTATTGTGTTTTAAATGAATATTTTTCGTAATTACATACTGAACTTCCATTCTGTATCTTATCACCCGGTAATATGGCCTAGATAGTGCCATAGTGGTCATTATTTACCAGTGGAAACACTCGTGAAAAAATTCATACGTTTTAAATAATTTTTATTATTTGGTGATCGATGCTGCTTTTCCGAATGAATTTTCGTATCAGAGTAGAAAAATAAGGCTAATAAGAGAAGAAAATCACATTTTATAATAATCCGGTGCCCTAAATATTCATAATACAGTGTGTCAAGCACGAGTACATTGGATTGAGAAGTCAATACTTAGCTTAAAAAAGCACTTTATTTCAAGTTGTTAATAAAGGCTTCTCTGAAATTAATTCTGCCTAATTCAGAAGCGAAGGAGACAGGAAATATATTTATCAACTACACGATAGGCAAATGAACAAATCATGAAGAGTACACAAACATCTCTGTATAGTATCTCTCTCTGTTGTCTTGTTGGTGATTTCATCATTAACCCAATATAATGTTATAGTGTAGTTATCATGTTCATGCTGTCATGCACTATGAGAAAGATGAGAGAAAATTCGTATTTTTTAAAAGTAAGGCATTGTGGAAACACAAGACGTCGGACTACTCTAGCACACGGGATACACTCTTCAATATGAAACCTCTTTCTTGAAGGTAGCGTCGCCTGGCGAATGAAAGAAAGATAAGGCAAAGAAAAAGCTTTTCTTATCAATGACAAGATGCAGTCCGAGAAAACAGCAGAATCCGTGAAATTTTTCACGTTCTGGTTGACTAGTCTTACGTCTACATGTACAGTATGTCCCACAAAAACTCGAATCCGTATGTCCTGTATCAGTAATACCATCATAAGAATACCATAAACATTTAATTTCTAGCAAATTTATCCCTCAAAATTAATCTATAGAAAAGAGCATACAATAAGTCGAATGATGGTATTACTGATACGGGAAAATAAATACTCGGTTCGGGTTTTTGTGGGACATACTGTATAATAGATTATATATCTCCATCTCTCTGTATCTGTGTGTGTCCGTCCCATTACTTCTTATCGATTACTGAAGAAAAATTATTGAACTGAAATCAGAACGGGTATGCATGTATTACGAGGATTGTATTATGGATACCAAAGGCGCCCGATCACTATAAAATACGCTATTTTTTGCATTATTGGCCTTTTTTCGGTAGATGAGGACAGAATGGAAGTTCTGTATGTATTCAAGAAAAATATTCATTTCAAGCACAATCATTCGTCGCAAATATTAAATACATTCATCTTTAAATTAATTTCAAATTAGTTAAACTTAAACTGTGAAATTTCAATAGCAACGATCTAATCTACTTATATAGTCGACTATGTATCTCCATTTCTCTCTGTATCTGTGTATGTACGTCCCATTACTTCCTATCTATTACTGAAGAAAAACTATTGAACTGAAATCAGGACGGATATGCATGTATTATAAGCATTGTAGTGTGGATACCAAAGGCGCCGGATTACTATAAAATACTTCATTTTTCCGTTAATAGCTTTCTTCTCTTACACGGCCATGTTATCGGTAGAAAAGATATAGAGTAGAAGTTCTGTACGTATTCATGAAAAATATTTTGATTCTGATAGCACCACGGGTAAAACTGAAAAATGAATTTATTTCATAGGTCCGTAATTTTTTCACTTTTGAATCAAGGAATTTCAACGGGTACTATCTGGGCCATGTTATAAGTAGATGAGATACAGAATGGAAGTTCTGTATATATTGATACGCATTCATTTAGAACCCAATAATTCGTCGTAAATCTTTAATGCATTTATCTAAATTCTAAATCGTGGAATTTTCACGGGAACTGTCTAGTATGCGCATATTTTTTTGCGAAAGTCCCGAAAAACACATCAGTTTTTGCACAACTCTTTGTTTTTTGCTAGCGAATCTAAAACTTTTATTGACATTAAGTAGGGTCTCATCAATTTAAAAATATAGCGTTTCAAACTGTAATATACGGGAATCTTTTATCTAATGTGTTTCCTGATGCACTTCCAATCATTTTGAGTGCAAAATAATGAAAAATGATTTTTATCTTTTTTTTAAAAAGTCAGGGGTTAACCTTATCATCTAACACTAAGAGTGACCATTGTGTGTTTATACATTTATTTATTTATTTATGTTTCGTGCCATACTCTTAAGAATAGATAGGAAAAAATTAGCACTGGCGGTCTTGGTTTCAGAATTAACTAGTGCAATGCCCGTTAATAATTTGTTCCCAAACGAATCAGTTTTGGGCTTGGGAAGAGAATCAGTTTTCTATCGGACGAACAACGTCTTTCTTGCTGTCGAAGTCTTGCTGCTTCTCTCTTACGGTGGGATACGTTTCTATCCATGTTGGCCTTTTTTGCCGGAATTTCATTCTGAAATATCCTCTATTATCTCTTTGAAGCTTTTCAAGAAATCACAATTCTGAAAACAATAACTCGGTTGCCAAAATCCTTGGCCTTATACTAAGTGGTAGCCAGGTTACTGGCCAAACTAATTTAAAACATTTCTTTTCCCATTATCAATTAAAAGTGAGCGTCCGCTCACGGTTATTATCCTAGCATGCATTTCGCTGTGTCTCAATATTTCGCGGCAGTGTGCCCGTGCCATCGAAACTGATGGCAAAAAATATTTATGAATCTTTCTGAAAAAAATCTTTCTCTCGCTCTTCTTTTTCGCTCTTGATTCAGTCTTTTTTTCGTTCGAGTTGAGTTTCCATGCTTAAGCTTATTTCAAAGGTAACTTCTTTTTTTTGTGAGAGTAATAAACACTTAGAATACAGTATTTTTGAGCCGCAATATACCGCCGAACTCGGTATCCACGATACGGATTCGAGTATATAAGGCTCTGGATCTCTCTAATTTTTTTGAAAGTGACTTATTATAGTGCACTTGTACAGCCGAAATGAATGTAATAATTTACCAGTGAACTGAAACCAAGACCGTCAGTGCTAAGCTATTCTTAAGAGCGTGACACGAAATCAATTTCCGAAATCTTTGGCCTTATACTCAATGATAGCCAGGTTACTGGTCAAACATCTAAAACATTTCTTTTCGCATTATCAATTAAAAATATCGAAGTGTCATGAATTTAAACGGAAAAAGGCCAAAAGAAAATTTCTATTTGTAAAAATAAACCGATTGTTTATTCTGGATATCATAATGCAAGTGAAAGAGAATTGAATTGCCACAGCAAAATAATGCAATAGAATGATTTCTTGTATTTATTAAGCTTTATCCTTGGTGCTATCAAAGCTATTGATTAGAAGAGTGTGACACACGAACGTACAGACGGACGCAGCTCTTATTATAGTATAGATACTAACTTTCGCTGCACAAGTGCACTATAATGTCACTTTCCAAAAAATTAGAGAGATCCAGAGCCTTATATACTCGAATCCGTATCGTGGCTACCGAGTTCGGCAGGGTATTGCATATTACAATATACAGGGTGGCGCATAAGTAACGCACCCTTTTAAAAAATTAATAATAAATAAACTATGAAAGGTATAACGATGGGCATAATTGCAAACGATAGAGAAACTCTTAAAGTTTATTTACATGTCGTATCCTGTCTACAGATACCCATTGGATATTGCGGTAATACTTTATTTATTATTAATTTTTTAAAAGGATGCGTTACTTATGCGTCACCCTGTACATGCACAAGCTCGCAGTTGCTTTCAGTAATGCTGAATTTCTGTATCTAGGATATGACACGAATGGCTATAACTTCTTCTACTGCGGCTCAAAAATACTGTATTCTAAGTGTTTATTACTGTCACAAGAAAAATAAGTTACCTTTGAAATAAGCTTAAGCATGGAAACTCCACTCGAACGAAAAAAAGACTGAATCGAGAGCGAGAGAAAGATTATCTCAAGAACAACAAGCTGTTGTAAGGCAGCAGAGGCGGGATCAGTATGCAAGTGCAGTATGCATTGCGTTCTTATATGCAATTTCATTTAATATCTTTCCAACAGTATTTGCCATCATTTTTGATGGCACGGGTATTATCACAAAATTTCTGCCGTCATTTTTGACGGCTGGGTTCGCTAGTTTTTTATAAAGTTCAAAATTGCACGAAACTCCATGAAATTGTCTACAAGCAAAATTTGTACGTAGATCACGAAAAACATATCAGTTTTTGCACAACGTTCGCTGATTTTGCGCTAGCGAATCCCAAAATTTTGTTGGTAAGAAGTAATTTCGCGAAAACTGGAAATTGTAGCATTTTAAACTGTGTTCATTATTTTGCACCCAAAATGATTAGAAGTGCATTAGGAAACGCATTAGATCAGATATTATCGTATAACACGTGCAAATAAATAACTAATTATTCACGTATTTTAATGGCACTTAGGCTCTTCTGAGTGGTGCGATTTTGGTGATGAGTGGAGACAGCGAGTGCTCAGATGGCGGTGCCAGTCTGTCCAGCTGCCGTCTCACTCCTGACCACCGTCATCTTCAGATACAGCGCTCCGACTCCAGTCTCAATCTTCCATTTCACAGACTTATGGCAATGCATGTCTCCAAGGTGGGCTGTTCTTTTCAACATGACACACTTTATTTTTATTATATCACCGTTCCGAAGTGTATCAAAGTTTATATCTTTATCTTGCTTTGTCCTTCTAACTTTGAAACACGAGTTAAGACTGAATGCGCTAGTTCATCATTGATAATATTTTTGTCATTAACCCATACTTTTCCAATCATATTTACTAAAAGTAACGTTGTTTAAAAAGCTGATGTTCACTTTTTTGTGCTGTTTTTAAAGTTTCCTTAAATACTTTACGTTGGTGAAACTCATGGTTCTTCTGTAATATTGTATTTCACAGCTAGGAATTGGAATGATCTTTAAAACGAAGTCATTGTTTTTCGATGTAAATTTTACTCATATTGAGGGATTTTCGTTTTAAAGTCAAATTAGCTTGTGAAGTTAATCAAGCTGTTTAGAAATAGGATTATGTAATTGGCATGAAAATTTTTATCTCAAGCGTGGTAAGAGATGCAACTTATCGAGAGCAGAGGGGGGCGTCACAATTGTAACTAGAATTCATATAATTTTAAAGGTATGTGCTTATTTTAAAAATTGCTGCTGGTTTTTGTTATTATAATTCATCATGAATATTTTGTTCGAGTCTGCTCATTAAATTTTCTTGAATGGTTGGTATTAGGTTGTTACAAAAATAATGGCCGATTTCAGAAGCATGCATTTAATCCTTGGTAAATGAACAATAGAGATGTTAAACTTAGTTAAAATATGAACCCTGAGCAGCTATGCATCTCTGCCATCGGACTACGAGATTATTTATCCCATGTTGATAAAAAGTTAATGGCTGTGATGCAACAAAATCTTTGAAGGTCGTTTCCACCTCTTGTTTAGACCTAAAAGTTTTACCATCGAAAAATGTGCTTAAGTGCTTGAATAAATGATAATCAGTAGGTGAAAGATCTGGAGAATATGGAGGATGTGGTAAAGTCTCGTATCCCAGTTCTGTGAGTTTCTGGACGGTCATTCTTGCAACATGTGGTCGTGCGTTATCGTGGAGCAGAATTGGACCACGTCGATTCACTAATGCCGGTCTCTTTTCGCTCAATCAAGCATGCATAAAAGCGAGATCATTGCAGTATCTCTCTGCATTAATGGTCTCATTGACTCCCTAAAACTGTAGTGAATAACACCTATTGCAGACCACCAGACAGTCACCATAATCTTTTTCTGGTGCAACATTGGCTTTGGGAAGTGTTTGGGAGGCTCATCACGATCGAGCCATTGACCTAATCGTTTACGGTTATCATAAAGGACCCACTTTTCGTCACAAGTGACAATTCGGTCAAGAAAGAGATCGTTGGTGTTGCGCAGAGAGAGCATCGAGCACACTTCAAAACGCCTAAGCTATTGATTCTCATTGAGCTCATGAGGAACCCATTTATCGAGCTTTTTCACCTTTCCAATAATCTTCAAATGGCGGAGACTGTTGCAATGCTGACACCAAGTGTCTGAGACATTTTTCTAACACTTTGACGTGGATTTTGCTCAACAACCGCATTCAATTGCTCGTTCTCGAGACTACCCAAACGTCCTCTACCCTCTTCATCTTTAAGGCTCTCATCACCACTCCGGAATTTCCCGAACCACCTTCGTACTGTCCGATCCCTTGTGGACTCTTCTCCCCATGCTCGGTTGATATTGGCAGAAGCTTCGGATGCGTTGTGCCCAAGTTTGAACTCGTGCAACATAAGTAGGCGAAGGTCATGTTCATCATGGAAGGATTCTATCCTTCAAAATTATGTTCTGTCAGAAAAGAAGTTACAAAATATTAATGAGCACACATTAATTGTTATGCATGCCTAAGTTCATCGAAAATAAACTAAAAAAGTTGTGTTAAAATTACTTTTCAAACCCCAGACCTTCGAGCGGCCATTATTTTTGTAACAACCTAATATTAATGACCGTTTTCACGGTCAGTGTATTTCTTTGAGAGGGCTCACAGTTTACTTTAGACGAATTATATCGCTGTCATGATTGTGGATGTTGAATGTTTCTATCATGGAGTCTATCCTTCCAGCTTTATGTGAAAGCAAGCTGAATTGCACATAATATAAATGAATGAATGGTGTGATAGGATCGCGGTGGCAGCGAGTCAGAGGAGATACCTGAGTCCAGCGGCACAGACGACGCGCCCAATTCGGGTTTCTTTGATACAGACTCGGACTATGACCTGAACTGCATAGTCCTCACTTTCAAGTCAGGTGAGTCACGAGAAAACTCCAGTTTTTGCTGCAGTTCGTCATTTCTGTGTGTTGAAAACGCTTGTCCGTTTAACGCCGATTAAGTCGTACTCGTTATTTCTTTATAAAAATATGCGTTACGGTTTTAAAAGTTGAGTAAATTGTGTACTGTCAAGTTTTATGTCAGCGAGGATTGTGTGAGGGTAATAGTTGATAAATGACTAATTTTTCTCTGATGTTTCGAAAATTCACGGAATTTTAATACACGTCGGCGAATTTTTCCGAATCATGCAGGAAGCGGGGAAGGTGGTGAGATGGAAGAGATGGAAGTGTGTCTCTCTGCTCCGAGTGAGGCTGCACCTTCTGCATACGCGTTCCTCAAAGCCCTGCAGCAAGCTGTGCTCATGGTCATGGAAGCCAAACCAATCATCGGCACAGGTAACTGATGCACCGACTGCCAATACTTGCTTATGACCCTTCAGACTCGCGCTGTTGGAGCAAGAAATATTTCCTCTCTCTAATGTTTAGGGAAAGGACTTGGTCTCCCACTTTACCACTTGCAATCCTTTCATGGCAAATGTTGCAAAACAATGTGTACCAATCAAAACATATCCTTAACCTGAATACAGATACTCCAGGAACTGGAAAAGAAAACGGATGGGGTGGTTCAGGTTCGTATAGCTACAGAATAAGTAGAATGTTGATGAGACTGCCTTATAGAGAATTCCGTTATGAAAAGACACAAAAAAGATAGAAAAAGATTAGCAAATTTGAACGCAATAAACAGTAACTGGGACATCAGTTAATTTTTAGAGTAGGTTGGATGAATTGTATCTCACCTCAATTTTCCGAAGCCTCACAGAGAAGCTACATTGAAACTGAACGGACAAACACACTTTTTTGACCAGTAAGTCAAATTCATCAAATATTGTTATTGTTAATTTCTGGTGGGTGTTTTAGTGTCCGTACTAATATTTGGTGTTGCTTCATCGTTGTTGAATGTAGAATAAAATACCTGAAGATTACAATTAAGATTTTGAGAGACTGTTCAGTATTCGATTTTTGATTTTTGAAACGCACGTGGTGAATTTACACTTGCACTTTCTAATAATTATTGCCTGTGTGCTTGAAGGGTGGTATATACGGTGTTGATTTTGGTCACTGGTGGATTATGGTTTAGGTGGTGGGTCTTCCTCATGATGTATGTACAGTTTGCCTTCATAGTACATAGATGAATTGTAGCTTACCTCAACCTTTTGAAACCTCACATAGCACAGGTGGTAGTTGTTTTCTTATCTATTAGATAATTAGTGTTTGAGAAAATGGAAAGTGATGCGAAGAATTAGTAATGTAGCATTGAGTCTAGTGTTGAAGGTGATGTACAACTTCACTAATTTAGACCTAAGGGTTTAAAAAATTTATTGCGAGTTTATCATGCGAATCTTTGTTAATATTCAGATTTTTAAGCCTAGATTATTAGTACTTGAATGTCACATCAATAGTAAGACATTTTCTTCTTGAATTAGTTTAAAGCTTAAATTTCTGTTCGTTTTGTGGTATTTTTTTCAACATTACATGCAGATCACACATGTGGTGCAGATTGAAAGCAGAAGCTCTTCTGAGCTCGTGAACTTGAAGTTATCATATCTTGAAGTTATCATATCTTGGAAGTTATCATATCTTGGAAGTTATCATATCTTGGAAGTTATCATATCTTGGAAGTTATCATATCTTGGAAGTTATCATATCTTAGGAGTTATACCTTGGGAGTTATCATCTCATTACAACACAAGTAAATTGAGTCCCTGTAGTTCCCAATCTCGTGTTCTGCTACGCTACAGAACGCGAGTTTGTCCAATATTTTACAAATGGCCTAACATAGGAGGATTTGTACGTGAGAAGTATTATAATAGAATGTTCGTTACTAGAATCTCACACTTTGATGATAAAGCAAGTTATATCGGTACTGACTAGCTGCGTATATATTGTGAAGTTGACGATAATTTTTCCTAGTTCGACTGGGTTTTGTGTTGTCGCTATATTCTGTTCGTACGGATGTCAAGCAGAGTTTTCATTGAGTGCAGTCACTGAAATACAATGCGCATAGAAAATGTGGTTTTATCAACATAAAATTAGAGCTTTGTGCAATCCCTAAATACACACAAAACAGCTTCACTTGCTTTGGCTGTTGGTGGGTGTTGCGTTTTTTATTCTTGCTTGAGAATGTTACTCATCATTTTGTTCGGACTTACCGCGTTAGTTCTTGCTGACAATTGCAGTCCGAGATGTATTCTTCCCATAATTGTTCGTGTTTTTGAGACGCTGCTTCAAGGTGCAATCGCCTTAGTAGAAGCTACGGTGTTAATAGTTTATAATCTATATAATCTAAAATATTAATAAAGTGTTATTACTTCTTTAAATTTACTTAAATTTTGGTGTTCATTGCAGTTTTACTGTTTGGCATGCGTTCAGATTCTGTGATTGAGTGGTTCCTGAGGGCCTCTTGCTGTTTTTGCATTTCGTAATCCATATGCCTCAGGAAAATTCTAATACCTGCCAAAAGGTGTAGGGTGTAGGCATCACTAATTTTTTCACGTCTTTCTTAGTCCCATGTAAATTAGCTATTCAAATACTCTCCAAACTGATTATAAATTTATGTAAATGCTAATGTTTGGTCCGTGTAAAAGGCGCTTGTTACTGAACTAGTGTGGAGGGTCCACTTCTGATAATGCTTTGGTTTATCTACATTATAGCTGTTTGAATCCTTTATTTACTGTTAGGTAGATGCAAAAAGTTTTTTCCTTAAGAAAAGTTAAATTTTAGGGTTATGGGAGGTATCAGATGACGTAAGTTGTATTTGGCGAAAGCTATTGTCTGTATGAAGAAAATGGCTGATTGTGGACGGAATTAATTAGTTTTTTATGTAACCAATAACGCTTACATAAGGGCAAGAATGAGGTAACAAGTGCATTTCTAGTATCTTTATGATAAATCTTTAACATTTGTAATAAGTTAGTAGCTATAAAACTGTTTCAACCAGCCAATTTTGTTCACATTCATGATACCAAAAAAATTCAGTTAATTCCATTATAATTTGAGAGGATTTTATTGTGATTTGAGATAAATGAGAGCAATTTAATTGGATAATAAGTTGGTAAGTTATTTATGTTCAAATAGCGGGTCCTTTTTTGTGGAAGATCCCTGTGCATTAAAAATAGAATCTAATTGGTACGTTATCTTTATAATGCCATTTTTTAAGGTCCAGCTGAAAGATCTAAATTGAAGATAATCCATTAATGATTATTTAAAGATCATTTCGTGAGTTGGGCATATTGGAATTCCTTAAATTTCTCTACATATATTGTGATGATTTCTCATTCTGATTTTACTTCTTTATCAAATCAGGATTATGAATAATGATTATGTATCAGAAAATCTAGAACATTTTCATCTCTATGAAAGTGACTAATTTGTTCGGCGAATTAAGAACAATTAATTATTCTAACATCTTTTACATTTTCTTAAAGACCATGCATGTATTACCTTCCTCTCGCCTCCTCCGTCCTGTAACTCGGACAAGTGTTCACTACGCATCGTGAGGCTATTCACTTCAAACTGGCTGGTATTAGTGTTCATTTTAATATTAGCTCTTTTAGGGTACAGGATGTATCGCCATCATCTAGACTCAGTCCTACAACTGTGCCGGGACACCTCAATTGTGTGATCACGACAGAAAACGGAGTACTTCTTCGTCGACTGATTTATGAACGTCGAAATCGTTACACATTGGAGCAACTGTTTCGCTGCCCAGTGTTGATTTGATAACAGTATTTGTACTCAGTTATTGTTATTCTTCTTTACGAACTTCAGGTGAGAAAAAATATCTAATCAAGTATCCAAGATCTAGACGTACAGAGTTGTAAAATAATGTATATAGTAAACAGTCCAGTAGTACTTATCTTATCGAGGAATTGGCTTCTTAGCTTTTTATATCTCTTTTATTTAGGTTTGTTTTTAAAGTTTAATTTCTACAAATCATGTCAGCTTTGATTAAAGGAAAACTTATAATCACCTTTTTTATGTTTGCACTGAAACTTGTTACCTGTTATGTTCATATTCCTGTTGTTGATTGCTTTTCATGAAGTAACCGAGTAGTAGTTTTCAATAGTAACTGAGCAATAACAAAAAAGAATCATCGATGAGACGTTTTGAAGAGTAGTAGAGAGAATGGCAGGATAGGGAAGCGTTGGAAAGAGTATTCAAGTGTTGGGGGGTAACTCGAATACGGTGACGAATTTGCATATGTGTGTGATTGTTGCGGCGATTTTTTTTGTGCGAATAATTGGGTACTAAAAGAAGCACAGTTGCGCATTTATGTTTTATCTATGTTATTTTTACTGTGAACTTTTCCCACTGATGATGTAGAGCCAATAGGATGGTTTTCTTTGAGAATTCAGGGAAAATATGACATTCGTGGACAATTTCTTTCTCATAGGTTTGTGAAATTATGGGTGAGCATTGGATTCTGTTAGAGGTTAGTACTTTTCTATGTCAGCGCTCGAAAAAGTATCAACATGTCGTTTACGTTTTCTTACCGTATATTGTTCATATTTTGTTCTAGAATTTTTAATATATCTTGTATGTTAGAATAACATTTTCTTGTGTTGGGTATGAGTTACTTTATGGGATTACTCTGTATTTCTATGCTTATCGTAGTATTCTACTAAGATCTAATATACTCCATCGTACTTATTCCTTCTGTGCATGGCTATAGTGGTATATGGTATGTAATTCAATTCTTTTATCACAGAACTCTGATAAGATTGTTCAGATAACGCAATTTCATTCTGATGATCACATCAACCGAATTCCGAAGAAAGACGGAACAGTATTAACATCTATGGTAAGTGGATTTGAATACCTGGTTCTGAAGTGATATCTCATAGATCTGGATTTTTTTAGTGCTCCGTCGTGTGTTGTATTAATGTTTAGATATTTATAATTTCCCTCGCGTTGCTTACTCTCGCCGTTGAAGTTTTTTCGAGGCATCCTTGGTGGTCCTTCAACGCAACTTGAAAATCTGCCCTGGTTAGGATATGGGTAGGACTACCGACTCCAATTGGGGAAAGGTAGAAGGGAATTGTTATTGTAGTTGTATCAGTTCTTGTTCGAACACCTTTAGAAATTGTCAAAGTTGTACTCTTATCTACCCTCGAAATTTGTTGCAGGAGCCTCCCGTAATTTAGAGAGTTGATGTGCTGAAAAGGGTTGCCCTTCAGCAGATTTGGTAACTTCTACTCTGATGTAAATACATATAAACAATTTGTGTTCTCCACCCGGAGGGCGGGGTTGGTATACCGACACACCTCTGCTCATCAACATACCCCGAAGTATTTGGTGTTCCTTTTCGTTGTGGCTGCGGTGATTAAATCAGGAATATAAAAATAATAATATTAGTGTTCCTTAGTTTCGACCCGAGCTACTAACCGCCAAATCAGCAACACGCTGCACGAAGCTCTTGTGGATTTAGTTTCTGCGGAGAAGGTATGTCTTATCTTCTTTTTCTACTTTTTATCTGGTAAGGGAAAGAGGGATTTCGTGCGGGTGATCTCCTGCACGAGTGTGGATATGTTGAGTATACTTCGATATTTTGTCAAGTTAAGGTGCTCCTTACCACTTCACTCTTCGAGCTGATACGGTGGAAAATTCAACTTTCGATTAGGTATCATAATGTCATGTCATTAATTTCACCCACTCTCCGTTATAGTAGTCGTTGTGTAGACCTGTTGCTCAAGCGTTGACGTTTCGTTTATCTTCAGCCTTCTTGTATCTTTGAGAGACTTAGAATTGTTTTACCAGCTATTCTAATAGACTTTAAAAACGCCTTTACAGTACCATTTAAAATAAAAATTACCTGGTTTGACAACGGGTGAAAGCAATAATTAAACCCTAAATACAATAATATTTTTCCTCGTCTCGAATAAATTATTATTTGGCTATTCGCTAGCATTAGAGGGTATTGTTCAAGTAACTATTGCATATTTTTGTACTTTTGATATACATGTGACTGGTGAAAGAAGTTAATAACTAAGTCAGGTGTTTGCTACTCACTGAATTTAAGGAGCCTTTAGCTTACTTTGCTAGTTTTTTTGTTTGTTTTCCTGAATGTTTATTAATCTACCTTGAGTTCTGTTGCATTTTAAAATTTTATTGCAAACTACTTACCGTAAGGTGTTCCTTAATCGTAATTATTTCAGAGTATATTTAGTGTTGCATATTCATGTGTTTTCCTTTATAGTTATTACAGATATTAATTTTATTAGCGGAAGTTTCACCCTCATAGTTAATTAACGAGTTGAGTTTTCCCATCGCTCCTTGAATAATTTCACATTTTTAATGTGAATAATAGTAACGTTGCCTCCAAAAATAGCGCAGTTTTCTCAATTTACCATGTTCTTGCTCCTAGTTCGATATTAGTTAGATCCTATCCCCCCCGTAATTATTTTCTTTTCTTCTACAATGGAAATAAATATGAATTCATTTGTGCACTTCAGCTACCTTTTCTAAACAAGGAAGACCTGCAACTTAAATCAAAAGTATTCAAGAATTAAGGTGAAGCTAATGCAGGTTTCGATGCAGGTTTACATTCCACTGTGCGGTCGAACAGACCCAAAGGTAAGGGGAACGGTTGCAGCTCAGTGCGGGTCTAATACAGGGTGTCTCAAAAAAATGTACTCACCCTTTAACTGTTGCTAACATGCTGTCTTCTTTGTGTTGCAGGTGTGAGGTTCGAACCTTTGCGAACATGATTCTTTAATCACATTTAATCATGTTCGCAAAGGTTCGAACCTCACACCTGCAACACAAAGAAGACAGCATGTTAGCAACGGTTAAAGGGTGAGTATATTTTTTTGAGACACCCAGTAGTTTCTACTAGAATTATTTTCCATACTTGTAAGTTGATACTATGTACTGTACCTAGATCTGGTCTCCTGCTAAGTAAGTAATATGTAAAATTTATATACTTCTCACTTCACTCACCGATGAAAATATAAAATTAGCGTTGACTTCTTATGCCAAATTGTGGGCCTTCGTACCTACAAATTACTTAGTAATAAGTGCTTACCTTGGCTTTACCAACATTGAGCAGTTACATCCTCGTGATATTCGATTATTTCAGTGCGTCAGAATTACTGACTCTTAAGCTAAATTATCATGAACTCGATAACAAAAAATCGTTCATTCTTATTATTACAGGTATTGCAGTGAATCGAGTACTACTCGGAAACAATC
Source organism: Trinorchestia longiramus (assembly GCA_006783055.1). Classification (NCBI taxonomy): domain Eukaryota; kingdom Metazoa; phylum Arthropoda; class Malacostraca; order Amphipoda; family Talitridae; genus Trinorchestia; species Trinorchestia longiramus. The sequence continues at coordinate 152,998 of VCRD01000830.1, read as the reverse complement.
AAATGGATCTCAACCTTGTAAGTTTTACAGCAAATTTATAAACCATTTTTCTCGTCATACATATTGAAAAAGTTGCAACTAGCTCACAAACCAGGAATAGAGATGGGCATTCATGTTACCAGGTGTTACTACTACGTAGAGCCCGACGTAGTTTAATACAAGCTGAAATTTTGAAGATAAATTTCACTCTCTGAGAGGAAAATGCAACAGACGATACGAGTAGTCCCTAATATATCAGTAACAATATTAAAATGAAATAATGTACAGGTTAAAAAACAGGGCTTGCTAAAATACAGCGGTATCTTCTAGCTATACATATTTATGATGCATTCGTAAGATATTATATATTCAAGCAGGCATAATATATTCAAGGAAATGAGAGCTAGCATAAAATAACCTATAAAATTTATTGACTAAACCAGACACAAAATATACAAAAGATATTCTTATCATGGAAAATCAAATCATACACGAAAGCACTGGATAGAGTTCAATTCTAGTTCATAAATGCTTCACTTTGGCTGATAACTTCATAACTTAAAATCTGTATCTTCAATAGTAGCTCATGAGTAACGCTCTTCTACTCTCAGGAAGGTGAAAGCTAAAAACAGGCGACGAAAAAATCGTTAAAAATCTCAGAACGTTGAACGTTATATTAACGTGAAAGAAAATAAATAATAATGGACAACACAATATTTAAAAAAATAGAGATCATGTGATGTGCAAAGTTGCCATCTTCAAACGACGCCACAAGGCCTCTAAAAAGCAGTACAAGCTAGTGTCACTTTACTGCCAAAATTTTCACCAACGATACAATGGCAGTTCGAGTAGCTTAGTAATTGTAAGACATTCGGAAAGGCCAAAATATACTTCTTAGTCGTAGATAAATGTAAGCAAAATTTGTCAAGTAAACTAGTCAGAAGTATTCCAGGAGTAAGAAACCAACATCGTTGAGGGAGACATTTCATAACTTACCACAGAGCACAAAGTGCACAGGAACTTATCTGCCAACCATAAATTAATGTAAGTCTATACCACAGAAATCTTTTAAAACGATGCAGGAGTGTGACTGCTTTAATAAATTAGACAACTGATTTTCATGTAGTAGCTGCAAAGAAGCTTACCATCAGAATCCATGTGAACATCTTGCATAGACAAAAATTAGATAATGAAGCGCACAGGAGCATCTGATATACATGCGAGTGAAATTGCCTCTACGATCTGTCTGTACCCCCATCGGATGAGAGAAAAACTAGATAGCTCATAGAGCAAACAAATTAGACGCTTACCTTTTCATAAACAACCAGTGTTGTTGACTCTAGGATGAGCTGCTAGAGACGCTCTTCATGAGGTAGCTGCCGTCCCCAGGTCACTTGAAAATACACTGCTTGCTTACTCTACTCCGGCTCCGTTCAGATGCTTCTTATTTCAATGCAGGTACTCTATAATATTTAACCTCGTAAGAATCAGCAATTGTAATAATAAAAATAAATTTAAAGGTCCAATTACGTCCCGAATTATTAATGGTCGGAGCTGAGTCAGTGATCGAGCAAGAGTCAACCAGATTTGAAGAATAAGTCGGCCAAACTTGATCGCCAAAGACCAGCGTTCAAAATGGAAGATGACTTCCAGTAGAAATAATAAATTACTACAACCATAAGAGTCTAAGGCGTAATTCACCAAATATTTTCCAAAAATAGACAATTAACTATACAAGTTTGAAATATTAATAAAATGACACTAGCTGCCATGAGAGTCCCTCAAATAACACCTCGATCAGATAATAACAAGGACTTCAGCCAATACAAAAACAATTGTTCTACCAAACACTCATATTAGCTTGCCGATTTGTGAACTTAATTTCTACAGACGGAAAATTAGCAAACATGAAGTCGATGAGAACACAGTTAACACCAACAGTACACGATAACTGGAGAATATATAAAAGGGAGAAAAATTTAGCTTGGCAAGTTAAATAAATAACGAATAGACATTGAGGACACGGACACGAAAAAATAACAAAATAACACCCGACAGTATTGAGATCTTAACAATACATTTGGTTGAAGTCACGGTTCTCCGAGCCACTTCAGCTATGCACTGAAGTTGTCCATCTATCTTAAGCTCACAAAAGTAAATATTTTTGATGTTACGCTAATGCAGAGAGTAGTTATTCATACAAGTTCTAGTTCCGTAACGGAACAAGCAGTAGAGGATAAAATCCTCCAAATGACGATGATGCTAAGATTAGGTATTTAAGAAAGATGCACGAAATATGAAGTGAAAGAAAAATGATGGTGAAAAGATTCTGATAGCTATTAATTTGATAACTGCGTTTGCATAACTCAAGTAAATCTTTGAAATTTGTACAATTCTACTGATTTCATCTCATTTTCAATGTGCATATGAATGATAAAATATGAGAAAATATATAACTTACGAAAATTGGAGACGGTAATCGAACTCGTAAAACTTATTATTCGATGACACATACGAGTAGTGTTCAATAATTATCGTTACAAATATTCGAGCCCATGTTAACTAAAAAACTAAACAAATGTATCAAAAATAAAAATACTTGAAGGTGCAATTCAATCATGCGTCGATAAAATTAAACTCTTAATGACCTGCGCGAGTCAGGAATGATTTTTTTTAGAGATATTGCCTCATTTTTTGAGGTTTGACTTCGTTTGCACCAAATTTTGGTGATGCGTCGCTGAAAACTTACTGGAAAATATGAACTCGATATTCTAATCGAGAAGATTCAAGTCTGGCGATGGAGGAAGAGATTCCTCTTTTGAAACAAGGCAGGGAACATTGAATGCTAACCACTCTTGTGGGTTCTTAGCTCCATGTGAAGGTTCAGAAATCTGCAACAATAACCACTGTCGTTCTTTTAACGAGTTTTAGCCGAGACAACAATGACATTGCGGCATTTTTTTGTTAATTTTCACCTCCTACTTCCACAAACACCAACAGACCTGTCTCGGTTTCAGTAACCGCGGCTCAAACTACCATTGACGTCGCTCCTTGTCTTTGAGTGACTACTCTAGGAACAATTTTACCAGGCCCAAACTAAAATCAATCATTTTCAATGTTAAACTTTTAGAGAACATTAAATTTATTTCAAACAATGAAAAAAACTTACTGTTATTTTTGCTGGACGTTTGGTCTTCACGAGTACGAGAGAGAAAGATTTCAGTCCCTACGAGACGTTTGTCCACAGTTTTCGCAGACCACAGCTGATTCTTCTTATGCTTGTGAAAAGACGTCTTCAAGTCTGTGTGAAGAATTGTGGGCATAATTTTGACGAATACATTCCCCTCTTCTGCCAGATTTCTGAAGAATCTCTTTGCTTTTCTTTTGAGATTTTCTCACGTGAATTTTACCAATGTTGAGGTCCTGGCAATTCGAGAACGACCTTGTACAAAACTTCTCTTTATTTGTCAAGTCTCCTTGAAAAGCTTCAACGTTCTCCAGACGAACATTGTTTCCTTTTTACCTTTTGGATATCTCGATACGGTTGAGTTCTCAACAAGCAAATTTACCATTATAAGGACTTCTTTTCTTCCTGGAGCATATGATGAATAAATCACTTGTCCTATATTCCAAATGTTTCATCCTAAATTTCAGGTGAACTTAAGCAGCAAACCAGTAGAGATGGGTGATAATTCAAGCAATATATCGTTCAGTCGGAAATAATTTCGTTTTTATAGGATTAACTTCGCTTGCACTGAACATGGTCAGTTATAACACCAAGAAATACCGTCAGTGCTTCTCGAACTGGCTAAAATAGTTATTCGTGTCAAAATATTTAGCCAATGAAAAAAATTTTACCCCTGGAAAATACATAATTACGTTAATGGTTAAAAATTATTAATGAAATGGAATGTCAGTGTAAATAATTGATTTTACGTTTGAATGTAACGATAATTATTGAACACCCTGTAATTTAAAATACAAAATGAGAGTGTGATGCAGTATGAAAAAGAACCCTAAAAAAGTGGTGGCTCAGAATCCAAATTTCCGAGTAAATGCTTAGCCATTTTACGGAATGAAGAGAGAAGTAATACTGATTAAAAAGCAATTTGCACAAATCAACATCATATCTATAAAGAGAAAAGCACAATAAACAAGAAGTAGAGGACTACACAGCGACACAAAAGAAATTTGTACTCTGGAGTTAAAAATAACGTCAGTCATCATTAAGCAGCAGTAAACAACCGCATCGCACAAATACATCAAGCAATCGCGCTTACATACTTATTAGGATGTGAAATTTCATTTTAAAGGATAACTTTTTGGCACGCGTTTGCGAATCATTTTCCGGTAGCCTTTCCCATACCATCCTGGATTAGCTTTTTTGAGCACCTTCTCGCTTTCATCGAAATTAGGAGCATTTTGGTTTTCGCCATCCTTCGACTCGCTAGCTTGTACTTGGTCATGCGTGTTCTCTTCAAGGCGAGGTGCAACCTTATGAACCTTTTCTTCTTTTACCTGAGAGGTACTATTTGCTCTCCTTTTTGATTTCTTATTTTTATCAAGCGTCAGGGACTTAAGTTTAACTGTGAAAACCGGCTCGTATTTTTTATAATTCACATTTCTTCTTCTGGCGATGACTGCACGAGCGCGCATCATAACATCATCAGGAGGCAGTCGTGAATCGACCATGTGACGCGAACGCTTGCAAAGATCGGGGTTCATTTCTCCGTCACAGTACTGGCAACCTTCCGTTTCATCCGAGTCAGCACACGACTGCTTGCTACATCCAGCATCGCCCTGGGCAGAACGAGTCTTGCTGCGAGTCACACGTCGAGGAGGAGAATCATTTTCAGCTTCAGAATCACTTGATGATTCAACGGAAAACTCGGCACATTCCTTGTCGATGGAAACAGACTCTTTCACATCTTCTTCTGCAATTACCTGCTTGCCGTTTTCGTGCTGAATCATTGCCCCATCAAATCCCCAAAACCAGAGTTTCTTAACATCGTCGTTCGTATGTAAATCACTACCTTTAAGAAGCTGTTTTTGATCAACTAAATCTTTCACTTTGCCCAACAAGACAGAGGCTAACTGAGACCTGCTCACGGCTGCAAAACTTTTGTCTCCTCTTGATACATTTTGCCGGTCGCAAAAGCTGTTGAACCAAATCGCTTTTAATTCACTGGTATCGGCGTTTAGGATAGATTTCGTTGTCTTGAAGTGAATTCCGTTTGCAATAGTTTTGGAAGGTTTACTAAGATCGTCGTCAGTGATAAAGCAGCCTCCATCAGTTCTCACAGCTTCGGACAAATTTTTATAATCTGAATTCTTGTTAACTAATCCATTACTTTGGACTCGGTCTGACCACACACTACCTTCAGTGATCTGTTCGTCGTGAGTCGACCGCAATACTCCGTTTCGTCTCCAATGCATGTCATTTTCTTTACCAACAAATGAGTTAACAGGTTCATGCGAGGCATCGTCAATAGCTCCGTCCAAACTGTCCCCAGATGTAAATTCCATGATATCATCCAACTTTAGACGCTTTCTTTCAACTTCGGTATTTGAGCCACATTTGGTTCTTTTACTAAGGTAATTAACACCACTATCGTCCGTATTTGGTTTCAAAATTTGAGCATTATCGTAGGATACTCGATGCATTAAATGCGTTTCAGGCGTAGCTTCTCGATCATTAGCATCACGCATCGTAGAGAACTCGTGATCAGACTCGTCAAGAGCGTCATCATTGTCTGCATCACAGCTCTCGTATTCGGCTCCATTCGTCTCCAGCTCCACTGACTCCAGTTCACTGAGATCTTCGTCGCCATCCTCTTGAGAAGTAGATTCCTGGCAGCTGTCCATAGAACTTCTGATGCAGAGTCCAGTACCATAAAAATTATTGCTTGACAGAGGTTTATTTAAACTCCCGCTTTCCTCTATATCCAAAATAACTACCTCACTGTCGCTATCTACAAGCGACGGTTCGGAAGGACACGAACCAGTATTTTCTGGACCTGATACTTCATTCGCCATCAAATCCTTGCTAATACTATTAACGGAAGATTTTAAATTTGACGCCATATTTACAATCGAACTAGAAAGCAGATCAAAAGATTTATGGATTTTATTTTTCTCCAGTTCGCACGATCTATCACCAAAATTCTGTTTAGGACATGAAAATGGTGCATCCAACTTTTCTTCCTTGACTTCTTCTGTCTTAACAAAATCAGAATGAGAAACTTCATCATTTCTTCTGAAATTGTTACTCTGTTCATAATTTGAAAATAATCTGTTAGGAGAACGGTTACCTAAAAATTTAGTTTCACCTATTTTAACATCTTTTTCATCTTTAAAGGAGTCATTGAAAATTTCAAAATTTTTGACATCTTTCAAATCATCTTTACTATCTTTCACATCCCCGTCTTGAAATTTTTGTTCCTTGTATTCTACGTCTTCACTATCAAGCATAACGACGCTGTCTTCACCAGACGACTCTTGTGTACAAAGGTCAGGCGCATCGACATGCAGCGTAACAAGAGACCGAGTTTCAGCGGCTGTAGCAATGATGGACGTGACTGTGGCAGCGGCAGCAGCAGTGGCCGCTACACCTGCATCTCCGCACGACGACAACGGAAGCTTAGCGCCGCTGACAGCAAGCTGGCTTTTCTCAAAACAATTACAAAACAAATGGCTTATCGTGCAACCGTAATTTAATTTACCATTAGCATTCACTTCACCATTTCTTGACGTAGGCCAGCAAGTTCCTAATAAAAAGAACCTCAGAAAGAGGCCGCACTTGTCGCATTTCATGAGCTTAGCAGCCGATCCGCACGAAAACATTTTCTTCATGACCACCTCACACTTGCAACACTGATCGCCATTGAGCAGTTCACAGCCATCCATACCTGAGAAAAGTCTTAAAACTTCACAATGAATACACGAACCAGTAGTGCAGTGCTCACACTTGCTGGGCGAAGAAGGACCACCCGAGATACAGTCTCCTGATGTCGTTGATACTCTAGGAGTCGTCACGGATGGATAAGAAGATGAGCAGGAAATAGAAGACGATAACGATACCAAGGTGGTGTTAATTCCTACACTAGGAAATGAAGAAGATACATGAATGAATTCACTAACATGATTATCTGACTGAGAGGAGCACGTTTTGCTTAGAACTTTGGCAGGTACGGACTTCAATGGAACGATACAAGGAGAAAGAGATGCACTACTGACTACAACACTGGCAGTAGACGTAGCTGGACTTCTTACGACTCTATGTGGAGTAGATATACATAACGGAGAATCATTGTTTGAGCACTTAGAGTTGACTTCTAAAATATCACTATATTGGCTACGAGTATGGCAACAACTTTGACTAGAACAATGCTCTAAATTACTTTCACATTTGAGATGCCTAAATTTATCGATAGATGCGCCATTTTTATAGTGGATAACAGGAGGTGGTTCAATGACGTTTTCTTCGCATTCATTTGCGTTCGATAATATTGATGATGAACTTACGTCATGTTTACTCATTTTCTTACCTGAAGCATTACTTTCAGAAGAGCAATTCAATACTGTAGCGCATCTCTCATCATCACGGACTTCTTCCTTTTTACTGAGAGCATCTCCATCGAAAAACGGGGGCTCGTGATATTTCTCAGCACAAAAAGGAGATTGACTGCGTTGAGTGACATTTTGTCCCAAATTATCGGGATTTTCTTCTGCAGAAGCGAGTGCGTTGATGGGAGGCACGAGACTAGGACGTGTTGTGGTGAGGAGCTCGTCAGGGTGAAGAGGAGTGGCCATCTCAAAAATAAGGTCTTCCGAGCGGTTGTAACGAGGTATTTCTATACCCATATAGTCCATTACAAGCTTCATAACTGCATCACACTTGCCTGGAAAAAGCGAAGTGACTGATAAATGATAATGTGACCGGATTTAATTAAAATAACCCAACAACAAATTTTAAGGCGAGAAAATGACCAACCCTATACTAAACAAGTTGATCATCAAACCATGGCCGAGTCAATGATCGTTTGAGCTCCTGAGTATTTGTAATGTGCATTTATCCTTTGATTTAGGACGAACACTGTCGAACACACACAACGACAACACACATATGTCCAATTGTTCGCACGGAACACTCACAACTAGAGTTTGCTTTTACGTGACCTCAGAACGATCTCTAGTGTGCTCAGGTGCACATTAGATCTCAATACGAGAGAACTTTTACAGACCAAGTCAGTAAAATTCAAAGGTAATAATTCTGTCGCACTTTTCATTTTTCTTGCCCATAAACAAAACCATAAGTATATGATGGACAAAACCATAAGTATCTGATGGACAAAAACATTCTCGCCGACCTTATTTCTTACTCTAATAGAATATTCTTTTGTTTATTTGCATGTTTCGGATACAGCGCCAGAATTAGTATCGGTAGTGGAGCGAGTATACATAACATTCTAAACGCATTTTATTAATAAATAACATGATATATCAAGACATTTTACCCTCAACACTGAAGTGTTTGAAAACGAGCCACAGCATGCACATAAACATCGAGAGCATTTTATTCTCATACAGGTAAGTAGTCTAATTTGTCCGAGGTCACCCTAAAACGCAGATGCCGCAGGACCACGTATATGATATACATACATCCTTGTTGAAGGATCCTCTCACATCCACACTACTCGAGCCAGCAGGCGAGGTCGGACCGTACCGGGACAGCATTCAAAATTGACTCGCCCGCATGCATTCTCCACTTTTAACGGTCTCTTGTGCATACTCACACATTCTTCAGACACACCAACACAGCGCTCATTCCACTCAATCCAAACCAAGTCGTGCAAATCCTCGTTAACCTTAACTTTTATAGAGTTATTAATATTGACAGTTAATCAAGAATGATATTAGTCTGACGTATCATTTAGTTAGAAAACGAGCGAAAAAAGTAACAGCATCTCAACACAAAAAAGTGTTAAAAACCCTGAAAAGTATTTAATACATTGTCAATGAAAGAGAAATGTACCCAAACGTATGAATAGTTAATAGTGGAGAAATATTAGAAACCAACCGTTTATTTTCATCGTGGCTTCCTTATCTTTGGGCGTCCACTGTAAGTTGACGACGTAGAGACGCGGTCTTCGTCTGGCAGGTCTATCCATCTGCCACAGCCACGTGTACTTCTTCAGCACCTGTCACAGTCGTACATACAGCACATGTCAATAAATGTCTAGTCGAATACACCGCCGTGTGCAAGCCAATACGACAAAGGATAGTGAAGTTTTCATTTGTTTTACTCCATTTAAATCTCTGAATATATTTTGTTGCCCTGCAATGATCATAAAAGACTAGATATTTCCCATAAAAATTTCCCAGTTTAGATTCGACTATTTGAAATTATTATAAATGTCAAATTTATTATAGATTTATGACAAATTATCGTGTTTAAATGAATATTTTTCATCATTGTATATAGAACTTCTATTCTGTATCTACCAATAACATGGCTTAAAATAGAAAGCACCTTTGGAAATTTCACGATTAAAAGTGATCAAATTAAAGATCTATGAAATAAAATACATTTTTCAATTTTACCAGTGGTACCATCAGGACCTGAATATTTTTCATGAATACATACAGAACATCCATTCAGTATCTTATCTACCGATAACAGGGTCGTGTAGGAGAAAAAGGCAAATAACTAAAAAATTGAGTATTTTATAGTGATCCGGCCCCTTAGGTATCCACAATACAATGCTTGTAATACATGCATACCCGTTCTGATTTCTGTTCAAAAAATGTACTTCAGTAATAGATAGGAAGTAATGGCACGGACACACACAGAAATAGAGAAAAACTAGATAGTTCCCGTGGAAGTTCCACGTTTAATATTTTACTGATTTAATATTCTAATAAAAATGAATGCGTTCAAGATTTGCGACGAATTATTGTGCTTTAAATGTACATTTTTCATTAATATATACAGGACTTCCATTCTGCATCTTATCTACCGATAACATGGCCCAGATAGAACCCGTTGAAATCAGGATCTATAATATTAAATACACTTTTTAGTTTTACCCGTGGTATTATCAGAATCGGAATATTTTTCATGAATATCTACAGAACTTCCATTTTCTATTTTATCTACCGATAACATGGCCGTGTAAGAAAAGAAAGCTAGTGAAGGGGAAAAAAGGCGCGTTTTATAGTGATCCAGCGCCTTTAGTATCCACAATTCAATGCTTAAAATATGTATACCCGTTCTGATTTCAGTTCAATAATTTTTCTTTAGTAATAGATAGAAAGTAATGGGACGGACACACACAGATACAGAGAGAGATGGGGATACATAGCCGATTATATGAGTAGATACCCGTTCTGATTTCAGTTCAATAATTTTTCTTCAGTAATAGATGGGAAGTAATGGGACACACACACACACAGAGATGGAGATACACTGTCGACGCCACAACCTTGAAAATAAAATATCCTGTCGAGGACTTCATACCTTGAGAGAAGAGCCAAGACAGAGGATGGTGTCAGCAGCGTTGGAGGCCTGACAGGCGCCCTGCCAGTTCAAGGGCCACCGCAGCTTACCTCTCTCCCCAAAATGAACAATGCTGTCCACAAGTGGCTCTCCGCATCTATGATACGGCCGCAAACAATAATTATGACTCGCTAATGTAGACTTCTAAGAAAAAAATAAACCAATTTTAAAAGACGTCAATTTTGAAAGATACAAACTTTAAACTCACCGCGATGCGGTCAGTACAAATGGAACTAGAGGTCAATAAGTCAATTTAATGTAAAAATTGTTTAGTGCTGCTAGAGCTATATCAAAAAAATTAATCTAATACTAAGAATGACCGTCGTGTGTTTATATATTTAGTTATATACTAGTGTACTCAGCCGTCAAAAATAACGGCAGAGATTTTGTGATAATACCCGTGCCATCAAAAATGATGGCGAATACTGTTGGAAAGATATTAAATAAAATTACATATAAGAACACAATGCAATATATTTAGTTTTTTATATATTTACAAAGGACAAACGTTTTAATTTAGTATTTCTTCAATGACAACATTCCTAGCGAAAACTAAGACACTTAGTTTTCTACTGCTGCAATTGACTCTGTAATTCGTGTCATATTCGGGTACAATGTACCCAAATCATAGGGCAATACCCCGCCCAACTCGGTATCCACGATACGGACTCGAGTATATAAAGCTCCGGATCTCTAATTTTTTGAAAGTGACATGAAACACAAATAAATAAATAAATATATAAAATAAATAAACATATAAACACACGACGGTCATTCTTAGTATTAGATTTATTTATAAGCTTCGTGTCACGCTATTAAGAATAGATAGGAAGAAATTAGCACTGGCGGTCTTGGTTTCAGTTCACTGGTAAATTAATACACTCATTTTCGCTGTACAAGTGCACTATAATAAGTCACTTTCAAAAAAATTAGAGACCCAGAGCCTCATATACTCGAGTCCGTATCGAGGATACCGAGTTCGGTGGGGCTGACGTATTATCTGGAGGTCGAACTGTACACAGTGGTTTTAAGATACCAGTTCCTGTCTTGGATACCTCAATATCAAGTGAGTCACGTAACTTTAACCCGAAGCACGGCATACTTAACAGAACAAGGCTAATCATAGTCTCTTTAAATGAACTGTTCGTACACGGAAAAAATATTAACTGGAAGCAAGAAAAAAGAACATGTCTTCATACTACGAATAAATTTGGTACCAAGTGATACAAAATCTCCCATTCAACTTCTGCCGTAGGCAGTTCCCTTTAATTCCAGCATTTGCAATAACGATTAATAAGTCTTAAGGACAGGCCTTTTCAAATGTTGGAATATACTTGCCATATACTTGTCATCACCTGTTTTCTCTCATGGACAACCGTATGTAGCTTTCAGTCGAATAAGAAATAGGAATAACATTAAAATAGCAATTAAAGAAACTGATGTTCAAGGAAATTTGGTAGATGATTTGTTTTTCACTAGGAATGTTGTCATTAAAGAAATACTCAATTAAAACGTTTGTCCTTTGTAAATATATATAAAACTAAACATATTGCATTGCGTTCTTATATGTAATTTTATTTAATATCTTTCCAACAGTATTTGCCATCATTTTTGATGGCACGGGTACACTACTAGTAGTTATAATAATTGGTTTCTTGACATACGTGAAGAATATACTAGAACAGAGTTACTCGCGGAAGTTTACATAAGAAGTTCAATAACTAAAAAACTACGCACAAAAACGACAAATCAGAGCGATTTCAAAGAATGATTGATAGTCAGGAATTGATAGAAAGGAAGTGGCAGGACGGACCTGTAGCATCGCCGCCCAGTGGCGTGTTTGTAGGTTGATGTTCTCTCTGTGACGTCGAAAGTCCTCACATACTCTCGAGCTGGTACACAACCTCTGCATACCTGTACACAACACATGTTACACGCATTAACTTTGTCGGGATGAATACCATCTGATGACAAGACTAGAAAATAATGCCAAGGAATCAGTTCGTAAAGTCATTTTTTATGAAATCAATAAGACATATGTCGTACTTAAAGAAGACTAGATCAAAACAGCTATGAAATAAATATTATTCATTAGATGAAAAAATTATAAGAAATTCAATACACATGTAACGAATATAAAGCTCATGTGACCTTAGGATGTTGCGTGATACAGTGCAACGCGAGAAAAACTGCACTCAAGTTAACTGTATTATTCTGACAAATTTACAGAATACTTTACTTCTAAATGATAACTACAATAATGACAAACTTATTTATAAAAATTCGTGGCGATACCATAAGGTGTCGCCGAAACTCAGAAGAGCTTCCTTGTACAAAATACAATGAAAATAACGGAACAAAAATAGGCACTACGCAACTCACGTGACCGGAACAAGCCAGCCAGTTTTGAGAAAGGAAAAAATTAAAACGGAAATAAAATACACAAACCGCTAACTTCAGAGCTTTAATTACAACAAACGCTTACACCCAGCGTTGTGAGTTACACACGAACAAGACTGCTAAATCTGAGCACCAGGTCCGGCAATAAGAGAACTAGGTATTAAAAACATTTTTTGGAAAAAGCTAAAAAATTATTCAACAAAATGCAATTTATCGCAAGAAATGTGGAGAAAAAGAGGAGTAGTACATACATGCCCTTTACATTTTTAAGTCCTTTTAATTCCATCTCCATACTCTTTCTCATTCTCAATTAGAAACATCGAGCTGCTACTGATTTTTCCTTCTTATATTTGAAAAAGAGCACGCGATGCCTGATTGTAGTGAAAGAATTTTCCGCCTAAAGCAAAACAGTCGTGCATGTTGCTGCTGACGTTATTTACAAGACACCTTTTCACAAAAATAACACTAATTCAATGAAATTAGCAATTAGATGATGTACCTCGATGTACATGTTGCCGTGCACTTCTGAAAGTGCAGTCTTAGGTAAGCCAGATCTGAGGTGTAGGCCGTCGCAATTTTGGGACACGATGTGTTGCAGACGACCAGTCTTCTGTAGTGCTGCCAGTGCCATGTGAGTCACCGTCGGCTCAGCTTCTGTCAAGTCGTGGCTCCTAATATATCCAAACAGAATAACAAAAAATAGAAATTGCACGTGCTGACCACAGTAATGTCATCCCTTGTCCATTGCTTTAGCAGCAACGAAATACAGTACTCTCCGCACCAGGGATTGAGTTCTTTCTATATTAAAGTTTACGACCATCTCAGGTCAGAAATAACGAATGAAACAGCGCCAAGTTCGAAAGTGTCAGTTTTTTATAACTATTTCGCTCTATATTGTAGAACATTATGCTTCTCATACGACGAATTTCAGTACAAACACTAGAACACCCTGGCAGTAAACCAGACTTAGCTTCAACGTACAAAAACTAAGACTTGGGCTTATTGAGCTTCGATGAAGATTTTAAAATTTTTATTTGAAGGCTCTATTTCTCAAAAATGTCAACATTTTCATTCCATACCATACTCTACAAATGATGAATGCACAACGCTCCAGCGCATTCTTCACGCGTTACAAAAGAAGTTTTGAGAGAATTTCGATGGAATTGCTGCCACATCCACCTTATAGCCCAGACCTAGCCTCATCTGACTTTTTTATTCCCAAAACTCAAAGCAAAACACGCAGCAAAAACGTGGCTCATAAAGGGATCTGTAAATTTCTTCAAAAATGGTCTAAAAGAATGAAAGCACCATCTAGAGAAGAGCATCGACCTTGATGGCGGTTATGTTGAAAAATAGATCCATCGTATAGAAAATTAATAAAGAATTATAAAATTCTGCGTATTTTTTTTGATTACCCTTCGTACATCTTCCCTCCAACGCTTTAAAAGTTTTACATAAAACCTCTGCTGTAAGCAAGAGGCACAACTTCCACAGTGGACTATTTGCGGAAGTTAAGAATCCCTCTTTTAATGCAACCATTTAGGGGTAACCACGTGATGCATCCTGGCTGTCGATGCGCAACGTACGCCTGTTACTCGACTTATGTAACGCTTCACATACATGATGATACCCAAATCTTTCCCAACATAAGTCAAAACACATCTACGACAGAAGAATAAACCACAAGTGGAATGAAAAGATGAGCGCAGTGAAAACATTAGGTTGTTACAAAAATAATGGCCGCTCAAAGGTCTGGAAGGCTTCTGAAATCGGCCATTATTTTTGTAACAACCTAATAGTTACACTGCAGCACGCTCACCCGATGTCCTCCCCCTTCTGTAGTCTCGTCCAGATGCCGTTGGGGCCGCGGTAGTCCGGGATGTTGGCGGAAGTTGATATGCCAGCGCCAGTATACACCACCAGAAACTCAGCGTCATGCAACGCCTACACCAGTTTAAAATGTATTCATCTCATTATCAGTATACAATTTCATCAATCAAAAATGATCTTATGAAATTCATACTACAGTGATATAATTACCTATATAAAAATTATGACGAATTTTGGGGGCACAAAGTCGAAACTTAATCGAAAAAAGATCAACGATAATTACTCATAGTCTAGATACGGTCATGAAAAATTCAATCATGGCTGTTAAAAGTTGAACGATACTTGTCAAGAATTGATTAATCGCCATAAAAAGCATGAGTATCAAATCGAAAATATAGTTTTAACTTGCAAATTTAAACTGCGGTGTGATGCGCATTACAGCATTATTTGAAACGTTGTATGTTGCGCATTACAACATTAATCACAACAACACAAACAAAACAATTTTATTTTCCTACAGGAAAAACGTCGTACTCAATATTTTTTTCCCTGACAGATAGCTAAATTCAATGAAACATCGGTATGCTTAACCACTGTTTCGTGTTGACTAGCACACGAGGGCTTGCATTTACCAGGACAGTTTACTCATTTTCCATAATTTAGAACAATTATTTTGGTATACAATTCTAATGATGGTTATAATAATTATGATGATGATAATAATACTCACGATAATACTAATATTATAATGTAATAATTTTAAGAGCTATTCGGAAAAATTGTTGACATCTATATAAGAACTTCACAGAATTGCTAATTTAAAACACAAATTTTAAAAACGTCAATTTTGAAAGATACTAACTTTAAAATACTTCAATTTCAAAAGATTTTAACTTAGACATAAATTACAGAGAATTTCAGCTTCAGATGACTTTAATTTCAGAAGGAAGACACAAGTACACTACACTCACCTGAGCTAATTCAGCGCACTTTGCTCTCAGAGTTTCAGGAGAATCTTCTTTCTCAATATGGCGTGACTGATATTCTTGCCGCTTCTCCCGCCTCACAACATAATATAAAAACAAATTACTCGAATTCAATCACCAGTTTATGAGATCAGAAAAAAATACCTATGCTCGCACGAATTTCTAGTTTGATTTCAAGTTTTCTTAAATTGGTTGAACAAGGCAATTTGAAATAGGTTGTAACCACAGGGGTGATTTACGAACAGTACACCATATGTAATTTAACAGTGAAGTCGAGGGAAGGTGAGGAGGGAGAATTATAATCACAAATTTCCACAACACGCACACAAAGCACAGCACTCGTACTATTAGTGTGTAGGTACATTAAATTTTCCTAACCATGCAAGATGTCATTATCATAACAAATGGCAGTATCAAAACTAATTTTTGGGCGAAGTTCATTATTCACAATATTAATGTCATCAAATAATAGTGAATAATTTATTTCCAGACTAATCTCCCAGAAATCATTTATTATGTAAATCATGGTGAACAAACTGTGTTGTTTAGTCATAACAAAAAAGCTGCTCAGAAAAACAGCTTTTTGTTATGACTAAACAACACATATAAATAGATACAAAATATTCTGAAATTTAACTTCAAACATTAACAGCAATGGACACCAACCAAAACTAAAATCTTCAGAAATTGTTCACAAAACAAACTCCATAACTCATAAACACAGGAAAAATTTCACAACTTGAGCAAGGTTGTCTTCAGCTCAAAAATTGTGGGTGCTATGTCCCAAAGATGGTGCTTAATCTCATGAAAATTTATGTTCAGAGTCTAATAATAGAAATATTCCTAGTAGTACATCAATTATGGCTGTGCAATCTTAGGAGCCAAATTCAAGTTTTGAAGGCTACAGTAAAATCACTACAACTGCAAAATGCCAGGTTTTTTGCAGAATAAATGAAGAGGCTAGATATAATAGTGAAGAACATGAAGAAAAAGTGTCATGATAAGAGTTCCTCACAGCATTAAGTTTTTCAGTCAAGTTTATTGTTGATGAACACTCAATCTATAGGTCAGGATAACAGTTATGATTCCTGAAACACAGTCTAAAGAAAACCTACAATTCATGAAGTGTAACAACAGAGCACTTTTTAGTTAAATCATATAAAAAAATTTAATACCTTTTTCTTGTGAGAAGATTAAATAAAATTGGCAGACTTTCCTTTAGATAGGCTAACAGGGTATACTCAAAACCTTACAATGTCTCTCAAGATGTGGATGTTGCAGAGCTACACAGTAGTACACAAGACTGGTGGAGCATCATCAATGAATGGCAGTGGTTAAAGACTCCCTTTCAAGAAGGATATTTGACTGTTTAAGCTTAGCATTTATGCTGCTGGTCTTTGCAACGCATGCTCAACAATGACACAGCATTGCAGGCAAGCTCTTACATTGATAAACAAGCCATTTTCAGCTACTGTTGTTTTTTCCATTAAATAATGCTTGTGAAACTTTTATTGTAGGCAAACTCAGACCCACCACTAGATCACTATACAAATACCATTGTTGTCACACAGGACTATCTTTGCTACCATTTATCATGAGTCAAAATTTATTTATCTTGATTGTAATAATTATTACTAGTGCCCTCATGCAATATTACCCTGTTAAACATCACTGATATATGTTATCCACATATCACAATTTTATAAACTTTTACCTTCTGCTTAAATTTAAAATAATTAAAAAATAAAGAATAAATATCATAAAAAGCAAAAGAAAGTCAGTTTAAATTTTTTTATCAATTTAGCTCAAAAAATGTGATGATATGCAAGCTACATCAGCTCTGATGGGTGATGCTTAACAGGTTTATCCTGTCAGTTGTGAACATTATTGCAATAAAATTTACGAAATGCACATAACAGGTCTTTGAGTAAAACAATGAAGTGCATTGCTATAGAATGTGACTGAAATGATGAAATTCATATGTATTTGTGTCCACTACAACAGAAAATGCAGATGCTTATTTTTTCACACTATTCAACAAACTCTTTATAAAACCTAGAATACATATTATGCTTGGTTTAGAGCAGCAAATATGAGATAGGATACAGTTTAAACAAGAAATTTCTACCACATCTAAGACTGATGCTATTCCAATATCACCATTATGATTAATTTCGACATTTCTCTTGGTTCTTGCTATTAATATTCATTCAGTTTCATGCAAGTATAAATTTATTTCTACAATGTTCAATTCAATTTGAACTCAATCATCTTACAAACTATTATGTAAATATTCATGGTTATCGTTGGATTGCACCCTCTACCATTCACTAAGCCTTTATTGCACAGTACCTTTTATCATTGTCATATTTTACTATACATCATTGTCATTGGACAGCATTTATTTAAATAATTTCTCATTTAATTTGGTATTGTTACTGGTATTTTACTGTTTTAATTAAGTATTTTACTTTTACCATAGTATTTCATCATTCCATAGTCTGCTGATAAGGAAGAAAGCATAGGAACAAGACTGAGGCTTTGTGTTGACTTGAGGTACCCAACACAGAGGTAATAAATGGCTCATTCTTACCTCTTGTTAAACTGCTCAACCAGCTTTGGGTTATCAGCCAAAAATTTCTGCTCATCATTGGATAGCTGCTTGCGCTCCTGCCTCTTTCTTAGAAGCCAAGTCACCTGAAAAAAATAAAAACTCTAAACATCTAATCACAACTTAAAAGTACATGTAAAAAATTTCAATGCAAAAATATTTATTAGTATTTAAAATGCTGCTAAAGCAATAAATAGGTTTAGAAAATAATTTCATTGCATAACCTGAGTAAGATATTTATCCATAATAAAATACAATCCAAACCATTATTACAAGCTTTAGTGTAAAGTACAAAAACTGTAAAATACCAAAAATTAAAATGCAACACTTAAATATGAAATTCAATACATATACATACTAAAATAGTTAGCAATTCAAAATTACTACCATTGGTTACATATTAACAAGATACAGCAGTCTCTCTAGTTCAACAATTGATTAGTTTTGTAAATCACAGTTTTAAAATCTTTGGAGATTTAATTTTCTCTCACTTTGGAGATCAACAAAATTAAAAAATGCATTCATCCCATGCATGAAATTTTTGAAACAGTTTTTGGTAGCTTTACACAATGACTTCAAATTACAAGACATTATAAAAATCACAAAAAGCAAAACAAATTTCAACCATAATAAATACATTCAATACTTTATATAATCTAAGCAGCACCTTTTCTTCACCTTTTCTTTTACTATTTATATTACATGGAAATGTCCTGGTTAATATTAGATAATGATTAAAATGTACTGATAATGTTATACCATATAAACTTCATATAACTGTCTGAACTTGAAGTAAAATTAAAGTTTAATACAAAACCATAGGGACAACTAAATAATTATTCACACTTTTGCTACATCTTGAGCTTGGCCACACTTGTATCTGCTTGTGCACACCTATAGTTCATAACATTGCAGTCACACTGTTGAAGCTAAAGTGTGCCAGTATTCTTGCTCCTGTTTCACAATATGCCCAGCTATTCTGCTCTCAAAGCACTTCAAAGAGGAACAAACACTAGTAACACAGAAATTCTGATCATAAAGGGTGACAGACTAAAATGCACCACAGGCTTGTATCTACTCAACAATTTGATTGAATGCCAATTTTGTTATCAAAGAAAGTTCTTACAAAACAATGTAAATCAATACATGACCAGGCAGATCATGGAATAAATTAATCAAATGGGTCTTGAAATGCAAAAACACTCCATAAAATCCTAATCCTGCACTATCACCCATCACCTCTTTGGATTCTGCATAATGTTATTTAAAATTGTCATTCTTTACAGAAAAGCAGCAAAATTAGCTCTGCATGCATTGCTGCATGACCAACCAAAATCCTTGTTTTAAAATGGAACATTTTTACTAGCAGACTAATAGAACATTTGAAGCTAAAAAAAATTGCTATGCTTTCAGAATCTTCGTCTTTTAGGCTAATAAAGAAGAATAACAATATATAAATTCTTACTCTGTTTATAATTTTACTTAAAGGATTTTAAATTTACAAAATGCAATTGAATAATACTGTCTTTCTACTGCATCTTTTAGCAGATTCACATAATTCTGACATTTCAGAACTAACAATGCTAAACAAAGTTAAATTAAGGTGTTAAAATTGCATGTTCAAGATACTAAAAAATACTTAGCATCACATTGTTTAACTTTACATCCAGCATAAATATTTCAAAAATATAATACTAAATTAAAGTATAACAATTCTTGCTACAATTTTTTTGAGCCTAACTACAAACCATAATTCAATACAACAGATACCACTAAATTTTGTGCCACAGAACATACACCACTAATGGATTTAATTAAGAGTACTTTAAAAAATGTTATGGTTGCATAATGCACATGTTTTAATGGAATGAGATGGGACAGCTTAACTTTTTCTACTTTTCTTCCAGTGTGCAGAATATGTCAAGAATACTAACCCACTCTTTAAATGATGGCAAAAACTTTAGAACCTAGGCAATGTCTTTAGTTAGCATATTAATGAGTACATAGTTACACAACTTTGTAAAAAATTATTAAATTATCAAGAAAAAGTCATAAATAAATGCAAGTGCACTAAATGCTTTTGGAGGCTGTTGTTAAGACAAAATATTCTTTACTCAAACAAGTCATAAATAAATGCAAGTGCACTAAATGCTTTTGGAGGCTGTTGTTAAGACAAAAAATTCTTTACTCAAACAAGACAACCTTTTATACTCTGCTGTGGAGTTCAACACTTTAACAAAAAATGTCAGGTGCTTCTACATAAAAAACACTGGTCTCTAGTAAAATTAGATCTTATTAGAATAACACATTTAAAACCCTGAAATGAAGTTCAATGGCCACTGTACATCATGGTGTTTAAGGCCAGGAGTATACTTTTTAATAAACTATTCTCAATAAGCCACAATGCGAATACGTAACTCTAAATGTTCAAAAATCTACAGTTTTTTCTTTCATGTAATATAAAAAATATGATTTATATGCATAAACAGTTTGTTATAAAAATGACCGGTTAAAACAATGAAACACGATTTCGGTAGGTATACCTCCTGTTTGACAGCTTATTTGCCCGACTCGGCTCGAATTTTGAGTTAACGTTCATTCAAATATGCAATACTGTGAAATACCAATACTTACTCGCTTCATTTTTGATGAGCTTTTTTTGCTAAGATTAAGTGTAGCATTAGTAGCCGCCTTTCTTTTAGCATTTTCAACAACGCCATCACCCTCCTCGTCCATCATGTT
Source organism: Trinorchestia longiramus (assembly GCA_006783055.1). Lineage (NCBI taxonomy): Eukaryota > Metazoa > Arthropoda > Malacostraca > Amphipoda > Talitridae > Trinorchestia > Trinorchestia longiramus. The sequence goes on along the minus strand of VCRD01000830.1, from coordinate 131,892 downwards.
TACAGTGGTCTTTCTTTCTTCCATTTGCTCACGGTCATGTCAGAAAATAGCAACTTTCACTGTATTCTGAAACCTTGCAGCTCTATAGCACTTGAGAGAGTCAAGAGTACAAACAATTATTAAATATTATAGTCTCTCTAGTCAAAACCCGTTGGTGTATAAAAATTTTGATATTATCTATAAACAGTTACTGCAGAGGGAAAAACATTCAAAAATTGCACGTGTACGTCATAATCTCAACGTTATTATAGCTGGGCACGGATAAGCAATAAAAAGGTGGAGATGCAGTTCGGAGGGACAGTCTAGAATAGTTCATTTAAAGTTTTTGTACTATTTCAATAACTTCTTATTGCCCTGCTTGAGCTGCAACACGGCTATGCCGAGATGCGCCACTGTGGGGCGCTTGTTCTTTCTCGGCAAAGACATCATAACGGAGATGACGTCTGGCTTTATCGGTGTCCAGCTATACAAGATAATTTACAAGAGTACAAAAAAGATGAAGAATTAATTTCCTTGATTTCCGGGACCCTGATGCCGTAATGCTTTCCTTACTGTGCATTATCTGTTTCTGACAAGAGGAAGCATCTACTACTGAGAATCAAAGTGTACATAGACCGTGGTCTAGTTTTTCCGAGGATTAAATAAATTAGCATGAGAGCCTGAACTTGGAATTTGAGCTCTATTAGCCAGTCACTCCCGAGTACTTATAGACTACAGTTGTCGTACGTTGTATTGTTCTTTCTTTCTCACGCAATCAAAGCATTGACCTCTATAATCCATGCGCAACAATTCAACACAGCCCAACTACATAATTTAACAAAATATTTGTTACTAACAAATACTTTACCTCTGTCGCGTAGTGGTTAGCGAGTTGAGCATGTGTGTTGCCAGGTTCCTGGATATGAGGGTTCACTCCTGCACGTGTCCCTCGAATCTTCTCTGTTTGTAGCGCAGGGATCAAGAAGATCAACTGAATGATTTGATTTTAACCATTTTCTCAAACTTTCAAATCATCACCGTGTCTCTACGAGCCTCCACCTGAAGTCACAAGTTGGACAGATGCTATTGCTGGAAGCATAATTAAAATGTCTTCAGATGTTAGCATTAAAAATTAAAACCCATTATATGTTTCACGTACACTCGTACCTGAATGCAATAAAGTTCTTGTCTTTCATTACTTGGAACATGACCAAAATTGAAGCAGAGAAACCGTTGTCAATTAAAACAATACTCACCACTTTGTAGCCACCAGTTTTCGCTTCCCCAACCCCGGAAATGATCAACTCTCTACCTCGCAACAAGCTCGTTCGAAATACGAATGCACATTGAACAGGTAAAGCATCGAACAACCTGTTCAACATAATGACTCAATAAAGTTCATTTGTGACTACGCGGACACCAGTTAGTACAGTTGCACAACTGCTACCAAACACGCACGATCATGGAAGAAGAAGATACTACAAGTATTATGATTAGGGGCGGCTGAATGCAATAGTTGGGCACGCTTAGCTCAAACGAGAGCTCCTACTTGAAAGATTCCATCTCTCCAGCGACTTCAATAGTTCAGGGTGAGATGAACGTGTGTATATTCTGGAAGATTTGGGTTCTTATGAGCAGGCACGGTAACGTCTTTTATTCTAGCCTCTCCACCACAACCAACACAGCACGAGCAGAGCAAGAGACAGCATCACCATCACCTAAGGGGTTTACAGTAACAAACCAGCCATGTACTGACGACGAGTGCCACAAAGGATTTAGTCCCTCGTTATTGGAATGTCTAATGATTAAACAAGCCAGGGCGAATGAATCAACATTAATTTTTACACATAAATTGTAATTCGTATGAATAGTTATGACAACATGTAGCAAGTTTTAACAGAAACATTCGTCATCTTAACGAAAAGTAAGATGGTTTGCCTAGTGTGCAGGTAAAGTAGAGGTTAAGACGGGCTGCCCAGCGTAGGATATAGCACCATCAGAGTCCCGTAGTCTCTTATCACTTGCTTTCCACAGACACCGCTTACAAACAGCTCAACTCTCGTTCACAACACGAGCAGCAACAGCGACCGACGAATCACGCTTCAATAATTATTATAAAATCAGTAACGAAAAATTCTGACAGGCGTAAAATTGTGAACTACGAAATGCTTTGACTTTTCTCAACCGGTGATGAGAAAATTGAACTCACGTTGGGAATAAATAAAATCGACCCTGACAAACAAATATTTTGATCTGCAAAAGATAACTAGCCAGTCTCATAGACACACAAACAACGAACAACGAGTAGAGCTCCCAATTTAAAACTATTATTTTCTAAAAAGATTTATAAGCGACACAAATTATCGAACTTTTTGGAAGCGATGAATATCATTTTAAGTTACTATCGTTCACTATATTGTTACTGTTTAGAAGACACGGTGATGTTGGAATGTAAGAATCAACACGCACACATTCTCCCTACAATTGAAAATAAATAAAAACGAGGCTAGAAAGCAACGGATCACACAACTTTTAAAACTCGTAACGATTCCTTCAATAAATACGCTAGGAGCGGTTGTGCTTCGAACAGGAAACCCAATGACAAATAAAGAAACACTCAGTCAGTACTTAAAGTGCTACTAATAGTGAGTCAGTTCGGAACTGAGCTGCAGGAGGGTGGCATTGCTTGCTCCAAGCATGTGACCTGGGTTAACTAGAAGATCGAATGATTTAGGAATCGTCCAGCATGTAAAATTTATACAAAAATATATATACGATTATTCTCTGAAAAGTAAAGATACCTTTAAAAAAATAAGAGCTAGGCTAGCTATACAAAGATTTACAGAAACTAATCGCGAACAATAATAATAGCTTTAATAAAATAAAAATGTTGGTATAAATATAAGACTGAATCACTGTTGGCAGTAGTACTCCGAGTTAGTTGTCACCAAATGGAAGTGTGCCATGAAATAATTTCTTCGCTGCTACATACACTTCCCTAAGCCATACACTTGTGTCTGCAGCAGCAGTGCTCACTCCAGTCGAAGCTCACCAACATGGAAGCAACTGAGAGCGCACAGCTCAGAGACAGGGAGAGTTTTATGACATACAAAACGAGCTTGAGAAACGTAAAAGAATACATGTGTAGGCAGGTAACGCCAAAAATGAAGAGGTGGTTCACTAAAATACAGGAGAATCAGTCGCCAGGCAGGCTCACAAATTGCTCAGTATCTCTGTTATAGATGTTCTCGGTACGTCATATGATCCGTATCAGGCACACGCTAGCTTTTTTTTTTACCCGTGGAACATTCATAAATTCAACATTTGTTCCTCACACTCTCTCACCAGCCATTGGAAATCATTACCTATAGTTGAAGTAACATCAAGTCAAGATGACAAAGAAAACAATCTTTATCAAGACATCAAATTTATGAGTGAAAACAGACACCACTAAAACAGCTTTCGTCTCCGTCCAATTATATTTCTTTCTAAAATTCAAGCCAATCAAACAAGACATCCAAGTTCCCCGGAACACGGCCAATGTCTCGCTTATTTTGTTCTAGCAACTCGGCTCACACACTTCAATCACAACCCCATCGTGACTCAAGACTAATCCATCACGACAAAACTTTTGTTCTATCACGAGTAAGAGACAATACTGGTTGATCGAGAGCGATCAAGCAATTGGTAACAGATCACGAAAACCTGACAATACTCGTACGCCAACCTCGGCCCAAGTTTCACTACCACTCGTACGCCAGCCAATGGCAAAGCAAACAATAAATGATGTGGCATAAATAGACACGACACCATAGCAACAACCGGGACACTTGGACAAAATACAGACACACGTTGTACAAACGTTTCAGTTGTAAAATACTTCTTTACTTCTGTATGTAAACTATCTATTTTGTTTTGTCTTAAAGATTAATCACTAAAGCTAAAGTTAGTTCGAAAATACAAGAATGAATTTCTAGTATTGGCAGGTGAATAGTTTGCTTTCCTTTGAAGCGCTACGAGTAAAGAATCTGTACACGACGCAATACTACTCACAGGCTACGAGGCAGCACCCGCCTCTCTAACAACACCAAATAACATAATAGTAATAATAATTATCATAATAATGAGAGGAACCAAGGGCAAATAATACAGCAGTCATGGATACTATAGCACTTGAGGATCTACCTAAGAACTCTGTACATTTGTATGGGGCTCAGTAGGAGACTCACGCTAGCTACCGTATATATACACACACGTCGTTTAAAGCCCGCGCCTTTTCAACGCCTTCTCGAAACGCTTCCGTTAATAGAAATCTATTATATACGTAACAAAGGCATAAATATTCCATAGTATGTACATGCAGTCTTCATAATCAACTTTTATCACAGACAATCCTGCATGACTAAGACACTAACACTGACTAAGAACATGCCAAGCGCGTCGACATCACTTGTTTCGTTTTCTTTTCTCTCAACCCATACACTGCCATAGGCAACAGTAAACAGTATTTGTAATGGAACCTGAAAACTGTGCTTTGCTAACCAATACTTAAGCAAAGAAGCTTAAAATAATTCTTGTTTTAGTGAAGAGTTGAAGTTGTCAGGAATAATCGTTTGAGAAAGTAATTCTATAGCCCTAAGGAGTGAGTAACTTAAAAATTCAACTACAATTCCAAAATTCGAGGATATGCAGCAACAATACACACAAGACAGGACTGGATGTAAGGTGAGCAAGTGATGTACGACGAGTTTGTCACGTGCATTGCCGTAAGATGCTGATGCAGCATCTTAACAGCAACACAAAGTTGGCCATAGTGTTTTAAGCTAAAGCAGGAGAACTAAACTTACGACCAAGCCTCCTCTTAAAGGGCAAGAAGACCGACCAGTGGTAGGCAGCAGAGGGAGTAGCGATACGAGAGGAGATCGTTATCGCTTGATCGATATGAAACCTTAGCAAAATTTGCAAAAGTTCTCTTTGGCAAAGGAGGCGACACGTTGCCCTGCACCACAGAAGAGCTGTCAGGCAACAGCGCAAGAAAACAAACCTGACGGTGAAGGTAGCGAGTCCTGTTCTCCATTCAACTCACAAAAGGCCTTGTACTACTACCGTCAACGCACGATTTAGAGAGCAACAAATACGCTGCTCAACGAAATGTGGAAGTTTTTACAAGTACTGACTATGCTCAGGTGTGGTCTTTGAACTAGAAAGCAACTTAAAAGACTGTCAGGCTTTCTGATCAGGAAACTAGAA
>VCRD01000830.1:98683-126149 GCA_006783055.1 Trinorchestia longiramus | reverse complement strand
GAGGTGTGTGGGTGTGTGTGAAGAGACGTGTGTGTGTGTGTGTGTGTGTGTATGTGTGAAGAGATATGTGTGTGTATGAGTGAAGAGATGTGTGCATGTGGCATTTGGATGTTGCACTCTACGAGGACAACAAACAGCGAAGGTAAGCAGCGTTTAGAAAAAAACCATCACGCCGGCAAAACGCATCAAAACGGTTAGCGAGTCATACATCAACAAGTAATGTTAAATAAAACTAAATGGAACAATCATTCCCTTCAGAAACGTCACAAAATAAAAGTTAAACAATTTGCATGAACAATGATTTAAAAGTCCAATAAATGCACGTCTACACACTAAAATGCCTCCAATTTAAAATCAATTCTTAAAACAAATTAGTATTTTGAGACAATGGTGGGTAGGAAGACGGGACATTTTCAACCTCCAAACTCTTGAATTAAGAGAAAGAATAGTAACTGATATGCGGTAATCAAAGCCGTCACATCCATGCATCATTACCAGTGCCATCAAAAGGTAAGAAAAAGAGTAAGAAAATTATAGCCTGGATGGAAAGGAGGCATCGCTGTACTGCAGATATGATGAATGAGTCACGCAAATTTTGCCCGACTCTTAATCGCACTTTGTTTCGAAGCTTGGGCGGTAATATCAGTTAACCCGTCAACCAAAACGTGGGTCAGGGTCCCCGACGGTTTTCTGAAAGTACTGGGAAATTACTGAGCAGTTCTCAGTGAGGAAGCCTTTGAGATGTAAGTTCTGCCAAACGTGGTTAATACTGAGTATCTGTGCTACCAAAGCGTCGCAGAAATTAAGACGTATTTAACAATCATATATGAGGCAAATTTTGCAAGTAATTACAACTAAAATACTGGCGAGTTCGTAAGACGTTCAGCATTGACGGGTTAAGTGATTCTACACGAAGAGGCACATAAGTTTCTCTTTGGAAATGCTCATCTGATCATGAAACTTGTCTAGCAGTTAGGCTGGACCTTTTGGAAAGTACCTGAGCAGGCACAACAGACTCTACTGGAAGATTTTTCACACGCTATTCCTTGGGCTCGCCAGGAAGGAAGAATGGAAGAGAATTACACAAGCGCTGCCACAGAGTTGTACAGATTTGAGAGGGCCTGCATGTGTAAAGGTAGGCACGATCTTCTGTCTTGGGTTGTAGGGTCAAGAGACAGCCACGACAGTCCGTTGTATCCTTCCAACACGTATCTGAAACGAAAACGACACTTTGCACACCCTCGAACATAATCAACAGCGCAATGGGACATCAATTAAAAGGGGAAAAGGAGTATCCACAACATTTACGATCAATCGGGCATTGGAGATATGAATGAAAAACTCTAGCACATACAATACAGTCATATGAAACATGATTCTGTAATCGTTGTTCCCGTCACAATGGATACTTGGCAATTATTTGTCGAAAAAGAGCATTAAGGCTTCCTAGAAATACGCAACTTTTTTCTTCTGAGAACAATGCATAACACAAACGAAGGTAAGACTTTCGCTAGCAACTGAAAGTCGTAACACGCCCCAGTTTCCATGCACATACACGACTCCTAAGATCGATGGAAGGAAGACCGCAGCAGAATGTTTACTGTTAACAGTATGCATTAATCTCAAGCGTTGAATCATAAAAACTGAGCAGTATCAAATACAAGAATGATGCATCGCTTAGCAAAACTTGAAATTTAGATAGGAAAATTCAGAAATTAATTATGTTTAACTCCAGGTGGGAATGCCTCAAATTTGTTAATGTAAGACCAAGAAGTGAAAAGCTCGTTACTGAATGATAAGAAGTACTCACCGTAGCACGTCTGCAGTGTAGGTGGAGTCAAGTGGGTGAGCTTTGTTGGAGGTGTTGGGTAACACATCATCTGCCTCGGCTTGTGTGACAGCAGGTTGGTTGAGGTGCAGAGCAGACTTCAGAAAGACTGGACACACGTTCTCGAGATGTGGACAGGCCGACCAGAACCACTGAGGCAGCTTTCCAGTGCCAGCAGTGCTCACATAATACCCAAGTGCTAACGGTTGCTGCTGTAACGTGGTCGTATCATCTTCGTCAGGATCAGCAAGCACCTTTCCGTTGCTGAGAGCCTGGCCATTCTGCTGAGATGGACTCACACACCTTCCTCGACCTTCTCCTCCCCCATAACCTACATTATTTGGGCTCGAGGACTGAGAGAGGCTGTCCGGGGCACCGTTTGCACCATCATCCAGAGGGTCAGGTTCGTTGCCGGAGCTCGACTCCATCCCCAGAATGTCGAGGTAATTCAGACCTCCCATGTCCATGCCACCACTGATGTCGATGTTATCGTCCAGAAGTAAAGAATCTTCTTCCGTGAATTGAAAAGTGTTCTCATCTTGAAATCTTTGCGCTGACTGCACACAAAAAATAAAAATATACATTAGGGATATAATGTATATAAATATACAAGTTCACTCAACGTTTTTTTTTTTTCAGTATGAATGTGATTTCCTCCGTAAAACTTGCAACAATGTTCCCTTCACTGTAAAATATTTGCCCCTGAATAGTGACTTTCGTAATCACATAGTAAAGCACAGATCACTTAGTCATTAAATCTGTCAAGAACACGTAGGATGATCTGCTTGGTAAACGCATAATTCACAGAGCATGGAGAGAATGAAGTCTTCATATCTGAACACAATCGCTGCGAACTTCATTGGCCAGATACGAATACTCGTAGTAGTTTACGATGTAACTCGCAGATGACATCTTCCATAAAGAAAAGTTTGACTGCGAAATAACTTGCAGTTTGCAGTGAACGATACACAGTGTCGGTGGGAGACTAAATCCTACCTATTAATCTTGACAAGCGCTTCTTGACGACGTTCATGAAATACGAGAGCCTTATGCGGAGTACCAAATTTCCAGCCCAACCCACTCTTTCCGAAAGAAAAAAATGTGAGAGTGCCACAGAACACCTATTTGGAACTACAACTTTTCAAAATTAGATGGGTACGCATCCTATTCCTTTAGCGAAAGTGATCGTGTTCCCTAATTATGGATGAGTATACCGACCAAAAGACTTTACAAAATAAGATAAAAAGTATAATTAGGCCTTACGTATGATTGAGATACGTTGAAGAACTAGTAAATAATAAAAAGAATTTGAAACAAGAAGCATAATGAAGACTCACTTGAGCAGTGGCTGAGGTAGGGAATACTAGAATGTGAGTACACGTGACGTCCTGAGGGGTATTGAGGTTGCAGTTCTGCCGGGTGTGACCGAAACGCTCGTCTGGAGTGAACACGTCAGGCATCATCCGGAATGAGGAGTCTGGCTCCAGGGAAACCAGGCATGCGGACAAGATGCAAGGGGCTGCGCCAGGGAACAGATAGTCGCATTGCTTGCACAAGTCACGCAGGTTGTTGGATGAAAGCATGAGGGACTTACGAGACAAGAGATGTAGCCAGCCTTTGAGCTCGCCGTGCCCCATGCGGCCTAGCTTGCCTACAACTAGGCGCCATGGATGCACTCCCGTCGACATGACCCCCAAGATCCACTCCATCAACTTCTTTAGGCCTGGTCTCCGAGAAGAAGCTTTCTTTCTTCTTGTTCTACGGAGCACAAAATTAACGTTCACAATAGAGCATAATTCATAGGTGGTAGAAGTTAATGTAGATGCTATCAAGCTGGTTTGTTTAAGAACGTGATAAATATTAAAATAAAAACAAATAACGTAATATACAGCTCATGACACACACCTCGAAAACATCATTAATCCTGCTACACATGTAGTCACAAAACACAGATATTCCTTCTCTTCACGCAATTCTGACACGAAATATAATATCATTAAAATAATATTAACACAAAACCACGACACTATTAGCTCGTTTTGAACCGTACGTCTTTCCTACTATTTTTCAACAGTTTTTCTCAGCTGGTATTGCTCGTCGACAATGAAGTGATTTAAGAACATAAAATCAAACACCATGTCATATTAGTACGTGACGTGTGGTTGTTAGCAAATACTTATCCTGGTCCCAGCCTAAATATATCGAAGTGGTGACCGAACAAGTCAGATCATCAACAAACGTTGTAGTCGGACACATAAATGCCCAGACCAGTGCATGCCAAGTGCTCACCTGTTAGGAACTTCGATATTAATTGTGATGGTGTCAAGCATCTCGCCATGATTGTCAGTGGCAGCGGCGAGAAGCCAGTGTTGGTCTTCAGACAGACAATAGGTGCAGTGAAGTACTGTCGACTTCTCACGTGGAGCCCCTAGAGCTTCCTCAGCCTCCTTGTGGTGGTTCTCTTTCATGGACGCCAAAATGAAGGGCGGGGAGCACACGGGATATGGGGCTCTCGTCTCCTCTTCTTCGTTGGGCTGAATTAAACGAATGCAATTTATGTACACCAATAATAAGGGTATCAAGGATTCACCGCGCAAGATTACTGCCCCTACTGATTATGGTGGTAGCGAATTAGAGGTTCGTAAGTTTCACGTACACGTGCCAGCATCACAGACATGGTCATCACTGACCCTACATCACACTGCATGCACTCAGTTTCCTGTGATGTAAGAGGAAATAATCTCTGCGTTTGATTAGATGACTTGAACTTGACCATTACGAGTCTGCACCTTAGGTATGCTAAAATTGAGACCCAAATCAAAAACTTTTGAAGCACCAAGTAAACAGCAGTGAGGCTGTGCTAATTACGATTTGTTAAAAAACTAATACGTTAATGTGTAATAGAGTAAATCAAAATAAAAAGCTTCATTGCTTAACATCAGTGCCAAAAAGACCGGAGCTTTTAATGCATACAATATTTCCAGGCACCGATATCATTCACAGATGACACCGAAATAGACAATTTTCTAATTAAAACACGGTTGTTTATTCGTAGCTTTTAGCAGATAGCTCAATACAGTAGAATTCCTTTAAACCGGCACTCGCTGGCTAAGCTTTATACATTTATTCATTGTTTTTTTCTTCTTTAACTGCTTTAAGCAATTATTATTTTTTTCCTTTTATATCTAGCGTGTCTATGAATTGTCTGTGGTTACTTGGGTGATATCAACCAGCAACTGCAAAGTCCCATAGGTGCCGGTTAAAAAGAATTTTACTGTAATAATTTGTAATTCCCGTTATCCCTTAGCTCAGTTTTCTTGGCTCTTTCCTCTTCCATTGACAAATGGAGAAGTTTTGCAGCACGATTCTTCAATCAGGTGCTGAAAGAATCAGGCGATTCTTCAATTTTTATTCGCAAAAAGAACCGTTTACAGTTAAAACTGAACTTACATCTTTGGGTTTAAGAAAAGAATCGTAGACGGAGGCTGGACCAAAACCGGTGAGGGAACGCACGCTGTTGGTGTGCGTGAGAAAGCGGCGGCACTGAGTGAAGACTGAGAACGCGAGACATTTAAGCTGATCTGACTGCCGGGAGATGTTGTGGGAGTCCGCAGCCAGCTCCACTATGCTCTCGAGCGATATGATCTGGACACACAAAAGATTAATTACGCTCAACTCACAATACATCATTGGTAACGAATATGAGAGCAATACATTGATTTTTAGTCGTTTGGTAATTTGCGCACAAGAAAATATGATTTTACTAAATTTCCGCCACAGAAGATGATGGCCACCAGCTGTGCTAAACAGGAAAAAAGAAGCAGTCGCCCCCTGATTGGTCCACTAGCACAGCAGCATGAAGAGTGCATCAATATGATACAATGATTGCTTTGTAAGATCTTATTCCGTTGCATTATAGTGAACCGCGGAATAGTGAACCAAGAGAAGATCGAACCTTCTTTAACTTTCAAGCTGAACTATAACTCTGACTTGGAAGAAACGAGCTTTACAGTCATTAGTTACGCAACTTAATTAAAAAATTACACTAACGTAAAAGAACTGAGTCTAGCAAAAATAATACTTCTTATAATACTTGTTCATTGATAACTGGGACATTAACAATTAGCATGACAGAATTTACAAGTAAAACGTAGTGGTTTCCCTTAAAAATTCAAAACCGATACCCTAGGTTCTACAACAAGACACTGAGATGAGCAGAGACACACACGGCCTGAGGAGAAGGTGGTGACTACCTGAACATGGACGTTGGCTTGCATGTGAGGCGGAAGAAAGTCGAGCATCTGCTTGTAGCAGCGCAGCAGCCCAAGAGTGATGAGTCTGTGCATCTCAGGATGATCGTGCCCCACACTGAACGGGTCCACCAAGTACACCATGATGGCGGGTGGAGGACCCTCGTCTTCTTCTGCCTCTACTAAACTGCACCCAGGTCCAAACACCTGAACAAACACAGAAGTTTAGTTTAGTATGAGAACAGTTTACTAAGATATCAGCGTTTTCTAAGACATCTTTTCAATGTTATTTGAAGCGATGTGAGTCGCACTCCTGAACTCTACAATAAGGTTGAACAGTTACTAATATATTAAATATTCTTAAATTAAACTTTAGTTCCATCCGGGTTCAGTTAAATAACTTTAGATGTCCTCATACTTCTACTTGATTTCAAATTGACCGAAGTGCTGTCCTACTTTCAAGATGCTGGACCTATATAAACATATAAAAACTGTCAAGGATACACAACCAAGCGGGATTTTCTCCCCTTCACGCAGGTTGTGTCACCGGAAATTTCTTAGCTACTACTTCGTTTGAGTTGTCTTAGCGTAATGGAGACCTAAGCAATGTGTAGGCTATTAAATTATTACTTCGCTTAGTTCGCACCTTCTGGTCACAGGTGGAATAGTGTTATGGTCACAGGTGGAATAGTGTTATGGTCACAGGTGGAATAGTGTTATGGTCACAGGTGGAATAGTGTTATGGTCACAGGTGGAATAGTGTTATGGTCACAGGTGGAATAGTGTTATGGTCACAGGTGGAATAGTGTTATGGTCACAGGTGGAATAGTGTTATGGTACAGCTGTAATCAATCTTTCACTGTAAGAATTAGGTCGCATGTGCAGTGTAACGTGAGGATGAAAGAACATTTTATGCCTCAAAAAAGGCATGCATAAGACTGGGGATAATACGAAAATAGTTGAAGAAAAGTCTCACATTTGTAGAGGAGGACGAGTAGGTATCAGTTTGAGCCTGCCCTGACACGTCACCCCCACTGCTCTGAGCACCGCCTCCCACTCCTCCATCAGGTCCTAGTGAAGGAGGCGGCATAGGTGACATAGAAGCCTGCCGTTGCATCTGGTCACCACTGCTGCTGCTGCCACCACCACGGTTCTTGCCCACCTCAAAAAGTGTCTTGTCCATTCTTAGCCCTGACAGGTGTGGGGCTAAGAATTGCCGGCATACCTGAATAAGAAGTCAACAATGAAGTGCAAGCCTAATATCGCTCGCAAAAATGCATTCTGTCAACTACTAAAAATACATCCTGTCAACTAGATCTTGTGAAAAATAAAAATGAGGTTTTTTCAACTGGCAAATGCATAACCCTGTCAAATGAGAGTCATTACTTGCCTGACATGAAATTAGCTCTTTCAAAAATGTCAAATTTTCAACAGTATGACAAAAATGTAAGTGCAACTGAAAAAAAAACTATTTCTCTCCTCATTCTTCTATAAATATTTTAATAACATAATTCAACAAATATTATTCCGTAAGCTGTGAAAGGTGTACGAACTCTACGAAGAGAATTAGACAGATATGCCAGATTTGATTAAATAAAACACATTCAAGCCCAATTTGCCATGTCACTAAGCATCCTTATTTCAAGTAGGCATACACAGAGAACAAGTAACTAGAAACCTGTGTTAAGGCAATTTAAAGCAGTTTGGATATTCACATGGAAAACAGAAAAACGGGGAAAACACATATTTTCCTTCCCCGTACTCGTCCAACAAGAGATACTTAGGAAATAATGAAAATTTCTATCACAATTCATATAAAATAATACCTAATTAATAAATTAAATTTAGGTTAGGAATTTAGAGGTGATACTCTCAGGATCATCATGGCGATGATAATACGATCTAAATCATCAATAAATCAGAAATTTAAATCAGCATTGAACAGCGTCATAATATTTGTAGAGCAATTATCCTCGTAGAGAAATAAGGGTTTTTCAATACAAGTGAAAGTAGAACTTTACCTGGGAGTAAAATTTGAGTTTGGTCGAGATTTGAGAATCGCCGAGTAGCGTGAACCAGTCGTCTAGAGATTCATTGGCGACCTTAGCAGCAGCAGTCTTACTGACCCTCATGATGCCGTCCACCAGCACGCGCTGAATGGGAGCATGACGACCCAGCCGACACATCTGGCAACAATATTTGGTTTCAGAACACACTCTTTATATTATTATCATATTACAACCGACACATCTGGCAACAATATTTGGTTTCAGCACACACTCTTTATATCATTATTATCATCATATTATAACCGGCACATCTGGCAACAATATTTGGTTTCAACACACACTTTATACTATTATTATATTCCTAGTTTAACCACCGCAGCCACAACAAAAGCGATCTCAACAGTGATACACGGTATCAGGAGATGGTCGTTTAAATTTTATAGTAACACGTTTTGGAACACTCTTTACATCTGTTCAACATAATTTTTGGTCAGATAAATTATGAAACCAGAAAGACAAACGTAAAACAAGAAATGAAGCATGAGAATAAAGCTGATAATATCCCAAGTTGAACCAGCACTGAGAGAAAATCATGTTCTTAGTCCAAACACTGCAGTTTGGTCAACGAAGACCACAACATCCACAAAAAAGGAATAAACTAAGCAGAGAGAGAAGATTTAGTTACCGAACAAGAACTCGCCAGACTTACGACAGCCGAAATCTATATTTTCTCCAAAAAAATCTAGATGAAATAAAAAATCGGATCTACGTAACTCGAAATAAAAACAAAAAATCGCAATGCGGGCGGATAAATTTGCCCGTAGGTTGCTACGGTTATTTAGCAGGATCTCTCCTAAATCCATTTATCACCAGCTTGGTCGACTGGTGAGCGAATCTGCTTGCCAGCGGAAAGACCCGGGTTCGAATCCCGCTGCCGACATGGTTGACGCGGCTAGAAATACGGCATGGGACTTGGGTAAACAACCCAATAATTATCGAAGTAATTATCCGACCCAAGAATGGGCCAGAAGGTTCGTTCCTATAGCCTCATTCTATTCTATTCTATTCCTAGCAACACTAGTGATGACAGACATGTTGTGCAGACTATAATTGAGGGAAGTTCCAGAATCCTGCCCACCTTCTCAAGGTGTCAAATATTAGACCAATTAAAGACTATCTCATCAACCGCATGGGAAGTGTGTGTAGTAAGTTAAGTACGCAAGCAAACTAGTGAAAATTTTGAAGCGGATGGGGATACTCAAGCAGTTTCACGGGTTTATTACGTTATAAACTGGGTACAGACTGGATCACTATTACGTGAGTTTCAAATGGACTCTTTGAACACCAACCTAACCTAAGTAACGTGTGAATGAACTCAACAAAAAACTAAATAAGTCCATTTTCCAAATTATACAAGCAACTGATGGAACCACACGCGTACATTGAAAAGCATACTAGGATCGTAGCTTATTTCTAAACTCCTAGGAAGCTATACTTGTACGACATTCGAAAAAAAGCCTAAGTATTTTTCATCTAGGTTCTCAGCACGTTGAAAAGAAGACTCCGCATATGAAGCCCAACGCGCCAGTTCATTATACATATATACTACTAAACTTAACACCTTGGGTGCACTTTAGCTCTATACGACAGTTCAGTTAACGCATCAAGAGATAAAATGATTCAGTATCATACAATTACAGAGATTGACATAAATCGCAGGGATATTTTGAAGACGCCAAAAATTTAAACAAAAAACAAATAATTTGCCACATGAAACACGATCTTCGCAAAGAAGAGGGTTATATTATTCTGCGTTGAGATACAATTCATTTATTTATTAAATTTTAAAAATGAAGAATTGAATTTTTATTTCACGTAAATGCTTGTTTAAACACCTGTGTGGCACCCACCTGATAACTGCAATCATCGGGAGCTCATTGTATTTTTTGCTGATTATTATCATTGTGTTATTAATTGTGAAAAATTATCACACAAGGAATTACAACGCTTAAATACTCTCCAGAGACAAAAGATAAAGACATAATCTCCGATAATCATTAATAAAATTAGCAGTCAGTGTTTGCAGAGAAGTGTAAAGAATATGAAGTAGATTACTGTCAGCAAGTTAACTAGTAATAAAAAAATAAAAACACCAAATATAACATTAAATCCTTGTTATACGGTAATTCTTCATCCGGTCAATTCACAGTTACAGGACTATTTTCATGTCTGTGGGAGTGGCTTTCGATGTGCTGGAACACATATCCTATTATTACATGTTATAATGGGTTCTGTATACGGTAATTTCGCTTTGCTGTGAGATATTTGGGAACGCACATGTACCGTATAACTAGGACTAGTTGTATACGTACACTCGTGTTAGAACAAGGGCAAGTGATGTTGACTGACCTGGTAGACAGAAGAGAGCTCCTTGAAGAAAGTCCGCACGTGGTTGAGCACAAACTCGTTGTCGGGGGAGACAACGACGTAGGCGATGGCACGTTGCTGGCAGTAGGGCTCAAGCATGAGGCGTTCCCAGTGCTTGATAGCCTGTGGTGCTACGGACACCCAGTCTCTGTCGTGTCCTGCAAGCAGCATCGGCACAGGCAAAGGCTCAGCCTTGTCTTCTGTGCCACGAAAAGCCATACGAAGAAAGTGACGCCATGTAAGCGGGCCACACACCTTAAATACGGGGTCCCAAGGTCGAGACTTCTTCTGTATGGCCTCCTGCAGTTGGGGTTGCAAAGCAGTCATGCAGCGTGCGAGATCATGGGAGCACGCAGGTCCATCGTACTGATAATAAGACCACTTGTGCATGCACGGTACTCTTGCACTGACAGGGCCTTCGTCTAAACGTGCTTGCTCCAAGGCCACTTGGGCTAAATCATTACCATCTTTAATATCAACGAGGTTCACCTTAAGAACAGGTTTAGTAGATCTATAGACAGCAGCAGCTCTTTGCACCACGCTGCTGCTACTGCCCAGCGTGTCAACGCACTGATGCTGTACCAATTGAAATAAACTCTCAGGCATATGATCTAATAAACTAGTGTCACGCTCAACAGAATCATTACTTTTATTACTATTCTCAAATAGATGGGATAGAGATGGCTTTTTTCTTTCCGCTAAAAGACCATCGTGTAAACCAGTCAAATCGACTTCGTCTTCATAAAATAACCCAGACTGGAATGCAAGTCTTCTATTAACGACAGCAGAGAAGCCACAGTTGCACTCAATAGCTTCCTCTGAGGGGCTGAGGTATGAGGAGGGAAGATACAGGGCTCCATCACTGCCCCGTACGTTGCCTACCACCTTTTGATCATTGTTGCACACGCACATGGGGCATGAGTCGAAGTTGTGGTCACGGAAGAGATTCAAAGACGAGTCCATCAACACCATATTGACAATGAGTGCACTTGCCTCAGGTGTTAAGTTGGACGTGCTCGGCTCCACAGACGCAACGGCTTTGCTCAGGTACGATTGATTGGAGGCAGGGGAAGTTAACTCGTAGCCCAAGCTAGGTCCCACTGAAGACGGTCCTCCCACGCTACCGGGGCCTCTATCCATGGCAGGAGACATAGCGCCCAGTTTGCTGGGGGTGCCCAGTTGGGGAGCAAGTTGAGACGGCGGTCGTTGCAACTTTTCCCCTAAATTATTACTACCACTAGAATTATTATTATTACTGTTATTATTACTATTATTACTACTACTAGCATTACTACTACTATTATTATTGTTATTATTATTGGCGCTATTATTGTTGTTAATGTTGTTGTTGTTGTTGTTACTGTTATTATTGTTGCTGTTTTGTTGCCAGGAAGGTCTATATACAGAGCCTGGCAATATTAAAACCGGATCACGCATGCTAGGCAAGTCTGTCAGTGGCTTATATCGGTCTGACCCAACGAACATTGATAAGGCGAGAGGTCTGAATATGTTGGAACCTTTAATATCCTCTTTGTAGACGTGAGGCAAGAGTTCGGGGGTGTGCGCTAGGCTATACTCATCAGACGGCTCTTGGTCATCACACACTGGGTCGTGATCGAAGTTATTGTGCTCCAGAGACGGCGGTGTGGGATACATTTTGGTGAGTTCTCCGAGACTGACGGAGCCGGCAGCTACAGACGTCGATACTCCGCAGTTACTCTTACTTAAGCTCGTAACTGCATTACCCACACCGCTGCAGCTGTTAGACTGAGCCAAGTCATCCATGTTATTCACGGAGTGATTCGAACCAGGCGGAGTGTAATGGTTCTGAAATAAAAAAAAATACCTCAATCCATGATAAAAATCATTTAAAATAATGAAAAATAATTCATTTCATTTAAAATAATGAAATGAACACTGAATTACTATTAAATGAAGAATTAGGAAGGAGCAGAAGTCTGAACGTGCTCGATTTTATTTTATGTTAATAATTACATTAACTAATCCCTAGTTTACATGAGTGACTGATGCTTAACAGTACAAACTGATGGTAATACTGTAGCAATAATAAATAGTCCAAACACCAAAACAAAATAATTGTAAAATGACGTTATATGGTTACTCACATCATCAAGAGGAGAATCATTAGCGAAGATCTTGTCCAGATCAGATAAGGATGGTTGGAGACCTTCACTGGTGAACAAATTATCTGATTTTTTAAGGGCGGGAGAGTTGGGTGACATGTCATCCTTGGGCTCCTCCTTGATATCAACCTCGCGCTTGAAGCCGTCCGGAAGCCCGTTAGTAGCCGAAGGATCTTCGTCAAATAAGTATGGATCAGGACCGGCCAGAGACCTCTTGAAGGAACTAGGTAGTCGGTTCGGGGACGAGTTTTGGGAGGCAGGTCTTTTACAAGGCTGCGGCAGACCATTATGCTGGTGGGAGGGTGAGCAGTGACTGGCATTCAAGCCTGCTGAACACGAGTCTGAACCATCGAAACTGCCGCACTGCAACAAGTACCATGGTGTCAACTCGTGTTACATTGGTGACGCAGCAAAACAAATTCATGTCAAAATAAATGTTGCTTTACCTTAGGCAGAGAAGTTGTCATTGCACCTTGCTGCAAAAAGAAATGATATACTGATACTTTCAACACCAAATACCGATGGGTAGCTATTTATGAGGGGAATACATTACTTAGAAAACGAGAAACTAATGAGTTGCTGCTACAAAGGCCTTGTAGTAGTAAAGAAATGCTTTTTAATAACCAAAGCAGCAGAGTTCTGATATGATGAAATAAAAACCTTACCTCAAATTGATTTAGCTAAAACAAACGAAGAATGGATGAGCAAACAAGAAAAAATTCATGCATATTTATCGAAAGGGGTCCTTTAAAAAGAACCAAGGATAAGTCAGAATGCATTACAAGCCAAACAAAAAGAATTACAACATATAAGCCCTAAAACAACTGAACTAGGCAGAATGAATTGAAATTGAATGTTCTGCAACATTTTCAAGCAGAAACAAATACCTCGATAAATTTCAAAAAACTGCATAAACAAATAAAACTGCAGATTGAACGATGAGTAATGCACAAGATTACGAAATATTTTTCCTTTTGTGCCGGCATACCAACGGAAGCAGTAACTATATTAAAGAAGACCTGCAATCAAGAAATAGACAATAGATACTCCACATAAGTATATACGTCGATGAAGCATCGAAGATATTCGCAGATGAGATCAGTAACATTATGTGAACCTTCTCTACAAGAGATAAAAAAACGAATGATACAATCTATTAATACAAAAGTTTAAAACTATGTTGACTTTCATTAAAAGCAATACTGACCTTCTGGTGGGTAACAAGGGCACCTTCATTCATTGACATACAAAACTGAATCAAACAAAATGACCAATTGAATTGAAGCAAAACGAACATGAATGGATCCAAACTAAAAAATTATTTAAAATGTGGACCTGATTTAAAGAGTGAAAGATAAGTCTCCTCACCTCTTGCTTTAGAGGCGACAGCGGTGCTGTGTGGTGGGGAGGTCTATAAGGCGGCCACAGAGGCTCCTCCACTTTGTTCTCAGCAGCACGGAATCGCTTCACGGGGTGGCAGTACCTATGCAATATAATTCCACTATATAATAATACACAGTTTGTTGCTTGCTTGCTTGGTCCGTCTCTCTGTGACGCACACAAAGATTTAGATAGGAGGAATTTCGGTAGGGTATACATGTATTGTAAGCAATGTATTGTGGATACCAAAGGCACATCCTTCAATATGGAAACTCCTTCGCAAAGCCCGCGTCCACTGGCAAATCAAACAAAAAAATTCAGTAAAATACACGGGAATTTTTACGTGTAGGTCTACTTGTACATATCTTCAACTTCATAAAGCAATTAATACATGACATGATTTAGAATTTGCTTCCAAGTACAACCGTTCCCATCGTTTGAGAAGGGAAAGAATCAGTGATCAAGTGTCTATATCGTGCATAACAATTCACAATCAAATACTGGATAAATGTACTTCATTATTATATTTTTTACAAATATTTTGAAACAGAGATTTGTTCACAGATGAAAAATACTTCAAGGGTTCCAAAGTTTGTCATGCTAACTATAGCAAAGCTCGAGAAAATTACATCAGACAGATAGGCAGGACAGAAATTATGAAATTTTAGTCTCCAACTCCTGTTGGATAATCCCATAATTATAATGATATGGTACTATTTTTGTTCCCATACTGCAATTAATTACTATAAATTCCATTACATTGTCCTACACAAATTAAATTAACACATTCTTAATGCATAACCCGAAACTTTGTTATGCAGATGCACTTAGCTAATGGTTTGTACAAGTCTCTCAAAATGTAACCTGTTCATGGTCAAAAATGTCTGCCTAAGCTCTTCGTAACATCAGAAATCTCGAAACCACCAAAACCTAAAATCATTCCATGAAATTTTCTAAATTCAGCAACAAAGTAGAGCTCATGACACGTGATGGATCAAAACATCACACTTCTACGTACATGTAACTACTGTTGCAGTTCCGTGGACGAGTGAAGGCAAACGTTGATCCATTTTAAAAACAACACGAAGTGAAGAATTAACTAGTGACTCAGAAGTAGAGGACTGACTCAGAAGTAGAGAACAGACTCAGAAGTAGAGGACAGACTCAGAAGTAGAGGACAGACTCAGAAGTAGAGGACAGACTCACCATGCGCCAATCTTGGAGCAGTCGTAGAGGGCAGAAGTGTGTTTCTCAACACTGGAAGTGTCGTGGTAGTCTGACGAGGGCAGAATAGGCCTCTTGAGGCCACGCATGGCCACTTGGTGGTAGCCAGGCAAGTGTGATGAGTCCTGTACACCACTGCCATCATGACCGCTGCCACGGTACGGTGACATGTCCTGGCCACAGCAAAGCGATCATACAAAGCTTTAGGATTCACAAGTTGAACCAATCACGAAGCTTGCTTGTTTTGATGATGAATAATCGAAAAAAAGGTTTTGAAAATGTCCAAGAAGTGAAAATTAGCAACACTAGATAAAGAACATTGATCAATCAATAGTTGTGAAATAATTACAATTGAACAAACACGAATAGTTGAGGTACAAAGTTCGAAAATGCACGAGTTTAAGATGTTCATTAGAGTAGAAAAGCCTCAACAAGACAAAGAATCGCTAGATAACAAGAGTTGTGTGCACTGCTGTACCTGCGAAGTAGGCCCCAGTTTCAAGTTGGTGCCTAAGCCTGATGTGAGGAGGTCAGTTAGACCAGCCTTGCTGTCGAGGCCCCCGTGGTCTACAGGAGTAGCAGGGTCTCCTCCAACCAGCGACGCGTTGGAAGGTGGGGGTTGGGGGCTCAGTGTCGGCATCGTAGGCTCTGGTACACACAAAATACAATGACTACACACGCAAATGAGGACAGAATATTAACATGTATCGTAATTTCCCATCTGACACCAATTAAGACGAGTATAATGTTAGAAATCAGATTCGAGTCCAC
Organism: Trinorchestia longiramus; assembly: GCA_006783055.1. Taxonomy (NCBI): domain Eukaryota; kingdom Metazoa; phylum Arthropoda; class Malacostraca; order Amphipoda; family Talitridae; genus Trinorchestia; species Trinorchestia longiramus. Next base: position 110,116 of record VCRD01000830.1, on the reverse strand, counting down.
AGATTTAAGAAATATTTTCGTCCGATAGTAAATCACATCATTAACAACAGTCGCAGATACTAGAGTTTAGTTTTCATTTTTCATTACAAATTGGCAGGAATGTTGAGCTTTTTATTTTACAACATGTAACATGGCTACTTCGCTGACGGCAACTCGACAACACTTGAGTTTGAATCAACCAAAATTTAAAATTTCGAGTATAACAATTTCATGAACGAAGCTCAAATAAGAACCTGATAGTATGTGCAGTAATTGTTGCTCACAGTTCACAGATACATACTAAGTAAAATTATCAGTCCACAAATAAAAGACAAAAATTTCACAACCTGGCATAACAGAAGTTCAAGCTATTAGCTATAGCTCCTACAATGGTACATGAAATATTTTTCTACATCTATAAAGCACGTCTTCCAAGACTGTCTAGACAACGGAAGAGCACAAGACTGCACCCACTCCCAATGTACTGACCGTGATGAGGAGTAACAGAGGGCGGGTGGGAGTGAGGTGTGGGGAGAGGTGAGGGTGTGATAGAGGCCTGGCTTTCCACAGACGCAGGAGGGCCATCAGTGATGGGTCCTCCACCTCCACCACCTCCTCCAGTGCGCAAACTGGGCACACTACCAGGAGTAGCAACTCCACTGCCACTCTTGTAAAGAGTGCTACTGCTGCTACTGCTGCAACTGCTGCTGCTTGTTGAGCTACTGCTGCTCACCGCACATCTGAAGTAACACAAGTGACAGTTTAATGTAAGGATCTGCAATTCCACTACCGTCTTCTGAAATACACACAAAACATCAGGAGCATTTGAGTCGTAACGTCCACTTGACCATAGAGGCATTTCAGAAACCAGAATGGAAGGCCAAACTCGCATATTAACAGAAAGGCGCTGATGAGCACTAACCGCGTCCAAAATGCCTTCATTCATTGAAAGATTTTGCTCATGCAAAATGTATACCCAGCGACTAATTTGTTAACATCTAACACGACAAAATCAATTCATCAATTCTTTGCAGCACAGGCATATTTCACTTGACAAATAACACTAGACGCATATAATTAAAAAATGCATAAATAAGATTGAAAGAAAGCACATGAAAGCTAGCCAAACTAATAGAGAGGATGAGACACCCGCGCGACTGACTTTGTGCATGTACAAGGCAGCTTGGTGGCAGGGTCCGCAAAATCCCAGCGTCCAGCCAGCTCTGCAGGAGTGAGGGAACCCTCTGATGCCAGGCCTTCCTGTCCGCTGGTTGAACCTCCGCCACCTCCACCACCTCCACCGCCGCCACCGCCGCCACCACCGCCACTACCTCCACCGCCACCACCACCACCACCACCACCACTTGAGGTCTGGTGACACTGCACCACATCCTGCCACACACGCTCTCCCAAACCCCGTGACACTGAGCCTCGAGTGTCTGGCTGCACGAAGTTAGGCACCATGAGCGGGTGCGTGGACGCAGTGAAGGGGGAATGCGTGTGCCGGGGGGACAGACGACACTTCAGGGGTACAGGTGGGTACCCGATGTTGTCGTATGTTGGGTCACCGGGTAGTTGGTTAACAGAACTGCTCCCTTCACTGCAGTCAGTGTTCTTTGTGATATTCACGTCGTCCATGTCAGTAACTAACACGTAAAAACTCGGATATTTTAGTCTGAATCCACCTGTAGAAATAAAAAGCATGATCAGAAGTGTAGCTTCCAATAGAGAAATTTCAAGTGATTACACTAATACTTCATTAGTACTTTAAATACGTAACCCCCATCAAGTATATTACTACCGTAGCAGCTATTGGCAAACGATGCAGGTACTCATGAATAGAAATTTGCAGCATTCTTCAAATTGCGTACATATAAAGACTGCTGACTTCCCACACTGCCGCTGCTTTACTTTCCCCCATGCAGACGAGCCGTGTCATCAATGCTCGAGTCCATGCTGCTCAAAGTATGAAAATATCGTAGCCCTGAATCCGAAAAAAGAAGCCCTGAATCAAAATTGTTCAAAATTCAGAGTAAAACTGAGAAAAGACCGTCTTTGAATATTAGATAGAAGCCATTAAATCCGTGTGACTTACCCACAAGAACTTCAACGACAGGGGGCAGATCTTCCTCGTCTGCTGGAAAATATGACCACTCGTCTCTGGATGCAGAAGACGAAGGGCCGTCAGATGTGCTATCTCCACCATTGTCGTCTCCGTCGCTGCTGCTGCCACTGTTCGTCCGTGTTCGGTGTCTGTGGCGACGACGACTGGACAACGGGAAGAACTGTTTCCAATCGTCCAAAATTTTCTGGATGCCCGGGTCCGTGATTCTGTACGAGATGCCGGTGAGCACGCCGCTCAAGCTGTATGGCGCCAGCACCACTGAAATTTCAAGTAATAGACTTAGACAAATTTTTCCCCAACAATTTGAAACCCGTGTAAGTAAACTATATCTGTAATAGATGTTAGTCTCGGTTGTTTACTATCAATAGGTACTTTGAATTTTTACTTAAACGAATAGTTTGAAACACAAAGAATAATTTTAACGATAAGCTGTATAGATCTAGTCAACGTGCAGATGCCTAATGATTGATTTATTCATAAACTATACAAAATTATTTCAATGTTACAAGTTATTTAGCCTTCATGGAGCGCATGTTATTTTCAGCCCATGGCGAACTGGCGACATAGGACGACGATCATGAACATGCAAACACTTGATGACAACCACAGTCTTACATTAAATTGTGTGAACCCTCCAACCTGACCTAGATCACATCAACCTACTTAAAAACTAACGAACGTTTCTCAACTTTTCTTAGAAATGAATTTAATTCTTCAATTCGCCGGAGCGTGCTAGAAAATACTCTTATGTATCACGTATGTTCGCTGAGAAGCAAGAAATTAGAACCGTTCACGTGTACAGCACCTTAAATGATGCAAAATATGTTAAACATCAAAGCCTCTGAAGAAGAAATAGGATCTGAAACAGAACGTTGCCAGTACACGAAATTTTGTGGTAACAATAATCTGCGCTAGGTACCCAAATCCCGTATTTCTAACGAGTAATTTAGTGAATAGAAGAAAAATCTTCCTTCGTTGACATACATTAAAGCCCAAAACAATATTTTAAATGGAAAAAATGGATCTTACCAGGCAACCCCGCAGGTGGGCTAGCAGGTGCTGCAGTAGCACCAGCAGGAGCACCACTACTTCCACTAGCAGAGGTAGGCGGTGGTGTGGGCCGGTGTGCAGCAGTAGCAGCAGGAGGCGCTGCAGACGAAGCACCACCAGCAGTAGCGGCTGCTGCAGCAGATGCAGCGGCGGCCGCCATAGCGAGGTGTGCTGGTCGTAGACGCCGTACGGGAGGCTGTTGCCGTACGTCTACACTGGCACACACGTGACTCTCCCCGTGCACAAAGAATGACAGGCTGAACGACAGGTGTGTGCTGCACAACCATCACAGCATGTCAGGGTGAACATTTGCCACAACATCTACGTAAGTGTAGACATTTTCTACACAGACTATAGACTCTCAGATAAATAGAGTTGTCCAACAGCCTCACAACAGGTAGCGTTGCATGAAAGAACACACGTCAGTGAACCACAAAGTCTCGAATGTATCACCTTGAAATATTAAATCTCAAGACGCTCGTACATCTCACCTGACTATGTCACCAAGTTGAATATCGAACACAACACTAACCACTACAAAATGAGCGGAGAAATAAAAGGCCAGTCTGCTACTGCGCATAAACTGCTTTTACCAAACTCTCTAAAGAAGATAGGCAGGATGCACTAAGTCAATTCTAGTGTCGAATTACCGAAATTGAGATCGATGAATAGCACCGACGTCACGCAACATTACGTACAAGTATATGATGATGAAAAAGGGAATGGCATATTCTGAAAGATGTAACTACACAGTCAAAAGGAACATCCAACACGTTAGTTCGCAATAAGATCGTAGAAATTGGAGAGCTCGTTTGAAGTCAACCAGAGTAGGTCCAAGAAGTACGTGTTTTGAATGTGAAGCAGAAGCAGAGCGAGGCCTCACCTCTTGCATGTGCTGCTGCAGTCCGCAGCCTCGTACGGCTGAACGAACCACTTGCCGAGCCGTACGAAGTCTTCCCGGAGTAAACATCTGCTAATACAAAGCAGAATTAGCAAATGCCAACAAATTCATTGAAAACTTTCACAAACAATGGATGAAGGAACAATGGTAACATTTTAGAAAATATTTCACCACATCAAAATACAAAAATCTGTAGTCGATAACATTTACACAAAAAAAAACTCATTTAACGACAGATCATCCCACAGAAGCTAGCTATTGATTATTTCCCCCATAGCTGCCACCGATAATAAGGAGGTTCCTGGTATGGTCAATGCAATAAACCACAACGACACTACACTCATTTCCAAATTCGATACTGGTGCATCACAAAAGGCCGATCCTTTTATGTCAGTCTATTGGACCCGCATTATAAAAATTTCCCTAATCTCAGAACAAATCGAATTTTTAACACGTTGACTCCGAAGAGGTACGTATGTGTACCACGTAGGTTAGGTTCTGTAATTTTTTCAGATCCATCTAGTGACTATGCGTACAAAGTGAAGTTTTACACCAATCAGACAATCGGATTCAACGTGTTAAGTTGACATCGTCAAAAATTAGAAGCTTCTTCAAGAACTACCAAAGCGACATATCATGCTGCTAACGCACAGCAAGTTCACGCAATAGCGCTTAGCTGCAATTCGAGCATTGATGGTCTGTTTGTAAGTTTCATCCTCATTAAACATTTGCACTTAATCGTTAGTGAGATCGAGTGTAGATAATTGTATAGCAGGATTGTATGCCATGCTATTGATAGGATTAGGCCGTCGTGATGCAAAACAATATAAAATGCCAAAACATCACATCAGATGCGAAGAACTATGAAGCACTAACAAGACTCATACTATAAACGGATGTTTAACAATCGAAAATACGTCAGATCATATAGTATTTAAACAAAAAAATGCACATCAATGATTTTGAGTAATAAGTGTAAACAAACAGGATCCTAGTAACACACAAATGTAAAATGTGATAAAAACTTTAATAAACACTGAACACAATAGAACAAATCTGAATAAAATATCTTATCAATTGCATTTGTAATAAATTTTTTAACTGGTAAAGAGACTTTACGGACACCCTAAACGGCTTGTTATGGTGCGGAGAAAGTCAGGCACACAACGCCAACCACTAGGAGACAAATGCAAGGGAAAAACATGTGAACATGTGGACACGAGGCGTGAATGTGAACATGTGGACACGAGGCGTGAATGTGAACATGTGGACGCGAGGCGTGAATGTGAACATGTGGACACGAGGCGTGAATGTGAACATGTGGACACGAGGCGTGAATGTGAACACGTTGGACACGAGGCGTGAATGTGAACACGTTGGACACGAGGCGTGAATGTGAACACGTTGGAGACTCACCTTTCTATGAGGTTGTGGAGGGCCTTGAAGAGGATTGTACGACACTCGTACGAGAGGCCAGTCTCCCAGTCCCACGAGCCTTTTGTGCCATCTGCCCAACACACAACACATCTTCAACAACTAGCTGCACGAATACACGAAATTAACACATTTCCTGCGAAGTGACCTAACGGTGGGTCACTCCGGTTGGGTTCTGTAATTTTTTCAAAGCTTTCTGGAGACTATGTACCGGCAATCTAAAAATATACATTTATCTTTATACATTTATTTGAAAACAATAGAAACGCATGCAGTTACTCATACACTCGTTGTCTTTATCGTCAAGTGCAAACATTTCAGCTCATTTTCTTCAAATTAACCGGAAATAATTCATGACAATTTCTATGAAACGAATCATTAATTATCCTTCACTCGACAAACAGGAATTAATGGCAAATGTAGACGAATGAAGACGAAATTACCAATTTATCTTCTTCAGTTGGTGAAACAAGTTTTACCCACAAAAAACTATCAGTAAATAGAAAATACAACGTGCAAGCACATTACAAATAAATACCAATGACAGTTTAATAACTTCAGAGCTATAGATTTGATACTTAAAAATGAGATGAGGTCGAGCAAGACGAACACTCACCCCGCCAAGTAGGTCACTGATCACCTCTTATAAAAGCAAGGACTCTCGACCACTGCAGTATGACTGCACGCACAGGACACCTGTGGCACTTCTGTCCATCTCGAGTCATACGTGCAGCATGCACTCAACCTCCAAGGTAACAAGCATGACTTCAAATCCTCGCTACGCACTAAAACAACTCCCCGTAAAAAAATAATTCAAACTTATCGTGGGTAATAGGAATTTCCCGCAACTGCTCGAGATCTTCAAAAAAGTGCAGTTTACAAAGACATGGTTGCCACCTGTGCACTTCGGTGCACTCAATAGCTTACACCTCTCTAATAATATAGTAAACTAAAACACTAGATTAATTAATGAAGAGAATCGATCACGTAAAAACGTACCGACTAATGTACTATACAAGCTCTCCGTTATAAAGTGAGGGAGAGCAAGAGGTGATCTAGGAAGAAGGCTTCAACAAGTAGTTTATGAGACATTCAAATGAAAATTGTACCTGAAAATTATATGAAGAAGCAAAAAAGACCTCTATTATCGGTTCTAAAAAGGAATAATTCATTGTAAGGAACAGTGTATGACACAAGAGACTGAAGTTGCATCACTAAGGTGCGGACACAACACATTAACAAAAGCAGAGACCAAAGAAACATGGCGTCAGACTAGTCTTGCGTGGTGCGGGTACACAGCTTAACTGCGTAGCATGGCAGCACTGCAACGCCGCCTCATTTCCACCCTGTCAACTCAATACGCTCAATTCAAACTAGTTTACTATTAAATTAGCATTTACGAGAAAAATGCATGAAAAGCTCAGACTTTTCTTTGAAGTTCAATGAATATTTATATCGAATATAGAGATTACGATAAATTCATCGAGTGTTAGAAGTTAAATGAAAAGACGTTATAAAAAGTGAACATTAAAATGATGAGTTCGACTTCGAGTATAATTATTATAAAAAACACGTGTTTGCAAATGATACGAACAATTATCATTAAAAAGGTACAAATGTGGGGAAAAATACGTGATGTTCAATTAAAGCGGGCCTTGATCAAGGTCTACAAAAGTAAGATACTTTCGTAAGTGTTGACTGCACCAGACCATCAAGACGCAAAGGGAAAAGGTCACGTCTCAAGGCGAGCAAAATACCAATATTGCAAGTGCTTAACCAAAATTTACCTTCGGATAATGGAAGACTTCGTAATTTTCTACGGACTTAATTCTAAAGCGAAATTGCGTTGATTATCAGCTTGATAAGAACTAGAAAGGCTGCTTGACCCACTTACTGCTTCGTGATGCATGTTGCCACCACTAATTACTGAAAGCAAAGTTCACACAAACACAGTCGGGATGCAAGAGTGATACAGCGAGCTAACAGCACCACTGCCTGGCGTTCGTTCAACAATACATGTACCTATTGAATACACTACCGCCACACGTGCCACTTGTTGACCTCTCAGTTAAAGTGACATTATATTCAACTGTTTGTGCTCACACATAAAACGAGCGTGTGATAGATTGTTGTTTTTCATCACACTGGAAATAATTATAGAAATAGACATTTTATGTAAAATGGGAAACGATATGTACTTCATAACAGTACGATATTAATGTGTAAAGTAACGTGACAATTAAGATGACGTTGCATGGGAAAAAGATATAACATTGAGGTCTTGCCAAATTCAGACTCAAGCATTGGTTACACTACCCAATAACAAATGAAAAAGTAAAAACGGACAATGTGCTGAATTGCAGAAGAGGAAAAATAATTCCGTCGTGCACTTAACAGCATGTCCACGCACAATAAAATATCAATCTAGAAATCAACGGAAAAATTGTCAATAAAGGAATTACAAGAAGTAAATGTGGACATGTACATCAATAGGTGCACGAACGGCACAAAAATCCCAATACTATGCAGGAAAAAATGTTTATATAAACATAACCACGGTAAGCAACAGGCGCTTCGTTGCAAAAATTACTTTTAACACACGGATAGATAAAAAATATTTGCAGTTATAGTGAATTTTAAAAAGCTGGAGTGAAGAGTTATGAAGATCAGTGGATGGGTAGTCACGAAACACACCCAAAATGTACGCCTGTGATGTCAACGGACATCAGCCCACGCTCTTGTCCACACGTTACGTCAACACAAATGCTACACAAGGTCAGACAGCACACACTGGACTTCTCCAGATTAAGTAGGTTTTAAAGTTCATTTCTCTAAGGGAAATTTATATTCAAGTACAAAATGATAGGAAAAGCTTTTTCATACATTATCTGCAACGCTTAACCTAATACAAATAGGTAACAATTTAATACTGCGTAAGTATTTACGTACATCAAGAAGTCGAGTGTAAAGCAAACCATGCCTCCATAACGAATAAGCTAATAGAAAAACGTTTAAAAAGGGAGGAAGTTCAAGAGAGACTGTGCATTGAGGATGAGAGCAGATAAAATAAAACAATACGCAATGCAATCCCAATTAATGAAGCAAAAGAATAGCATGACGCGATGCCGTTGTAAAATGTAGTGATCAAGTTGTGAGTCCCCGCAATATTTCTAGCGTAGTATAAAATTAAAATTATGCTCAAGTTCTTCGAAACAAAATGAACGAATTATGCACAACACAGATACGTAACTTCACTATCAAATTTCGAAAACAATGCTACGGTAACGTCTACTCCAAATGTTTCTCTACCTCTCAAAACGAAAAGAATCTCAGTCGCATTTGCGATGCCTCGCTGTGTCCGGTTTGCAATATGCCGAACATTGCACTGCATGAAAACTTTGCATGCTGCTAGCACAGATAACCTCGAGTTATGATCAATGTTCTCAAGGAGACCAGGCATACAACCAACAAGTGAGATGGTCGTAGATGTCGTAGATTGTTTATAGTCATTGAGCTTTCAGGTCGTGTAAGTTTTCATTATTAAATAGTGAAAGATAACACGGTTTTATTCTAAAACGACAAAAAAAATCAAGCTAGATTATTGAAAGATTATTTAAAAAATGCTTCAATCGTTCGAGAGAGAATTGTTAATATTCTGCAGAGACGACGAAAGTCACAGTGGAATTTGCCATTCAGTTACATGCTGAAATTGCTTCAAGAATGAGAAGAATGTAGCACAGAGAAGTAAAGCAGACACATTGCGGTATGAAGCTTCAGTTTATCAGTTGAATTTACACGATGATTAATCGAGGTCATGATCTTCAGCATATAAAATATATTTGACAAATGATCATATGCTAAATGAAAATGACAATTCTGGGTCGCCTAAAAAAAACTAAGAGGCCAAATGGATTAACTTTACTCCGATACTGCAGCATGACAGGGAATGACACTGACAAAAATAGAAAGAGTGCATAATGAAAAGTTATTGAGAGCTACATACATTTAGAAGTGCGAATTGTTACGTGAACTTAAGAAAGAAGAACAGCTTGGCGTGAGAGCTGTGTGGTGAGAAGTAGAGTCGACAGATTCTGGAATACAGTGGTACCTCGACATACGAATGTCCTAACTTACGTATTGTTTAACATATGAATGATCATTTGGTTCATATTTCCGTCCAACATACGAATGTTTTTTGGTTCAGATTTCCATGGGCGGAAATGTGAACCAAATAACCATTCGTATGTTAAATAATTCGTAAGTTAGGACATTCGTATGTCGAGGTAGCACTGCATAGGAAGTAGAACACCAGGACAGGGGCGGAGCGTTGAACGTAGCACTGATACTATCGTAAGTTAGACTACTTAACGTCTGCCTGTTCCCACCCTCTACACCTGCCTCCCTCAGTAGGCCTACGTGTCCTCTCTTGCATACTCGCTTCTCTGCTCGGACTGCTCTGCAATCCTCGTCTTAGAGAGTTGTGACCTCAAAATAGATTCACTACATTTCTCATCGGTTCATTAACCTTGTAGAGTTTTCAAGAGACTATAAAAAAGGAGAGTATAAGTAGTTTATTCGCTACACTATAATAAAACGAACCATGCATCACACCTAATCAACCAAATCACAGTAAAATTTCGCCCATAGTACATAACCATCTATTGGATTTATTCTAATCACCGGAACAACCGAAACGAAGGTAAACTCCCCCAAAACATTTTCCAGGTGCTGAATAAAATTGTTAACATCACTACAGTACCTCCACTCCCTGTCGCTTACTCCTTAAAACGGTTGTAACACTGAAGGTGAACACAAAGACTTCAGTTAATCGAGAAATGCACTTGAATTTGGATCGATGTTTACAGGGTGCGTAGTCTTTGTCCCAATGCAGCCCAGCGGTCAAGTGGTGAGGAATGATGCAGTCAGTGGTGAGATGCATAGGAATGCACGGCTGCACCACAGCTCCTCCAGAAATATCTTGCCATTAAGAAATGCATTCACGTCTAACGCTCTTTTGTAACCATCGGGTAAATTTCGGGACGCTCGAGAAATGAAAAGCCTCTCATTTTGAAGAATTACACTACTCTCGTAAAAGAAGTGATCTGAGGGCATGCTAGAATACAGAGAACACCATTTTTACTGGAGAAACTGAAAGGAAAATAGATTTCTTTTTTTTTTGTTCGCACAACCGCAACAGAAACACCAGGTTAACTGGAATCATTTCGAGGGATCGAAAGAATATCTAGTATTTACTGAGATGATCACTCAGTGTCTAAGCCACTAGAAGACAAATAGTTACGCAAGAAGTCCGTGGTTGAAATGAGAGCAGCCTTGGATGGTGCTGTGTTTTATTCAGGGCGCTCAACTTGAACTGGTCTACCCTCTCACCCAACAATGACAGCTAACAACCCACAAGGTCAATACATAAGTATCCAATCCTCAAAAAAAAAGAGTTCGGGTGAGCGAAATTTGGATTTGATCAAACACTACTAGAGAAAAAGATGACATATATCCAATAATGAAAGTTAAATCTGATAATTAGTCACTCGAATACTTACTAACTTGGAAATGAGCGCGCGACATCAAGAGCAAAAATCAGTTATTATTGGCCAATCGAAAAACGATAGTAATGAAACAATAAATTCGATTAAACAAATACATGAAATCGAGAAGTATTTCTCGTTTATCACGCAGCAATTCGAAGACTCACCCAAGCTGTAAACAAAAAATTAACTTTTGTTGCAGTGAACAAGAAAAACACGCGAGGTTATGGTGAGGCTAACAAAGAACGGATCCTACTTTCTAACGGTTAATCATCATCGACTATCCGCGTGGTCGACTTGGAATCCCATGAAAGCGAGTTAAAAAAATAAGAGGAAAATATCAGGCACTTGACCTCGACAATTTAACAGTAGTCACGGAGAAACAAAGTTGCACAGTAGTC
>VCRD01000830.1:86098-98586 GCA_006783055.1 Trinorchestia longiramus | reverse complement strand
CACAGTAGTCACGGAGAAACAAAGTTGTACAGTAGTCACGGAGAAACAAAGTTGCACAGTAGTCACGGAGAAACAAAGTTGCACAGTAGTCACGGAGAAACAGACGATCCAGTAGCGGGAGATCACTGGCACAAGCAGGCAAGAGGCAGGTTGCAAAATAACGGAGTTGGCTAGCCAGTGAAACTGGGCGCTCTGATCAATATGGCGAGGGACAACAGCGGCGGCGGCAGCAGCAGCGGCGGCCGCGCGCAGTGCGTGTGTGTCAGAGAAAGAGGGCACGCCTGCCACCCTCTGGGAGGTGGTACATGATCATGCCTTCAGTCTTGTATGAGTTGTTCCAAGCTCTGCAGCAGTAATTATTTACTTTCCACTTTCTACTGATCAGTCCGTTATCACGATATAATGAAGCGCTGCAACAGTAAGTCGCACCATTTATTTGCCAGCAGTGACGGTTCAAGTAAGTTCCCGTGTTTCAAATATATATTAAAATCAAACTTGAAGTCATGATGGTACACAAGGCATGTGGGCTGAATTCAATAAGAAAAGCATCCTTCAAAATTAGGTAATTCAGATACGTTCTAAAATCTATCCTGCACATGAACGAACAAGCGTCACGGCGTGTATGTATAACTTAATTTCCAAGTAACCTTTTCACCACACAATAAGCAATTACTACCGCCATTAAGACAACTGAGGACTCAGTAGAACATCACGTTCTAAAAAACGTGTTCACGCGAAATCAAGCATCGCACGGGACTGAATTACGATCCACAAATTAGTACGAAATTTGCAGAACGTTAACAATGTACCAAGCATACGACAAATGAACGAAGATTATTTTTTAAAAATTCAAATTAAGGAGACAACCATAGAAAAAAATGGCAGCAATGGAGTGTTCGTGTCTGCAGTGTGCTGGAGTAGGGGAGCGAAAGTTGTCGAGACGTGTGTGTGTGTGGCTAGGATGGCAAGACCGTTCAGCACAGCAGTAGATGATCACAACTGTGAAGAGGTCGTCATTACGGCAGAGTTTCCGTCGTGCGTCTCACAAAGCACCTGCGCAACGCACGACTCACAATACACATTCAGTTCAGCTCGATCTCGACCCTCTTGTAGCTTCAAGCTCCGCTTCCGTGAACGTCAAGCTAATCAGGCCGTTTTTGCACACAATAGCGACGTTGTAGCATCGTCCGTGTTTTGCACCAGGGTACTTTCTCTAGTCAGAAATACTTAGTGCATATCACTTATGACATTGGTTGGAAATAGTTGGTGTAGAGGGAATAATATTTAAACCTCTAACTCGTACTTTCAACCACATAAATCATACTTTAAAAAATGAACAAGAAACAAAGAATTAATTTCCTGAATGTTTCCAGGAATGTTAGAGCCAAAATATTCTCGGCTTTGCACCAACTGTTCCTGCCCAAAAACAATAAAATAAAAGTACAGGTAAGTTTATCCAATAAGAGAATAGCATAAACCTTTTGCACTCGTAACGCACGTGATGCTACTTAGGAGAGGAGACAGGTTTATATTAATAAAAAAGCATTGATTTTTACGGTGTCACGATTATCAAAGTAAAGGCTATCAATTTTAAAAATTGGGAAAACCACCAACAGAAATCTAAATCAAAAACAGGAAATGCAGGCGACACAACGCAAGGTAACGTGTTCGGTACTGTTACATTATTGCATTTGCCTCATGAAAGGCGGAAGCTGTTCTCAGAGAGGAGTGTTTTACAGAAAGGCAGGCTTGACAGGTGTCAGGAAGTCTGTGTCCCGCGTCTTTTCTTCCAGTCACCAGGTAGATGAAACGTGAAACACATGCGCAATCTTAGATCAGAGAAGAAAACCGTCTTTTAGAAAGTTTAGTTGTTTGGAGCCTAGCAGCAAAACAGCACCGCAGCTGGATGTAGAGCTTGGCGTTCTGCATACCTGCATCCGGCAGCTCAGTATGACTAAACCATGATTACAGCAGGGAAGTCCGGTGCATATGCTAACTCACTGCGTGGAATGTACTCGCGATACTCCTCAGCTTAGTTTTCATAATTGTGTTCATTGATTAATTCAAAGTTAGAACGTGTTGATGCACATGTCTGTGCCTGCAGCTACAATATGTTTATGTCTTCACAACAATGGTAGACATCCGACAATACAACATCATGGAAAGCGTTAACTCGGCTTCAGCTGCACGGGAAGGCAAATGAATTTGACATTACACAGTGGCTCGCACAAGTCTCTTTGACTGTGCAGCATTATGGAAGCAATACGCACATTAAACAACTTCATCCAATTTTTTTGCTCTATGGTATATGCATTTTTACAGCCTAATATAGTTTTTTGCCGTACATGATACGGTAAGATAATACATAATCATCCAAAGAACAGTGTCATCAATCTAGCACACTAAATTCAATCAAGTAAACTGTACTCAAGTATTTAGCTTCGGCAAATCGTTTGTCTCGAGCACTAGAAATGTTAAGACTAGATAACATTTCATTCGAGTCATGATACAAGAAATACATTTTTCAACCCAATACAACATTGCCACGTGATCAGAATCATAAGAAATCGACCAGATTTTGATTTAATTCCTACGAAGCAAATGGTGTAAATAAGAAACCTGGTACATTTGACTAACCACTGGTGATGAATGACCTCGTCAAGTGAGGCTGACCAGTAGACAAGGACGAGCATACCAGCGTGTGATGTGGGTCATATGAAGTACATACAGCGTCTCAGTCTGACGGGGCTTCAACACACACAAACACCTTCCTTGAAACGCGAGTGCAACGCAGTCTCCTAATCCATCATTCACATTATGTCAAGACTGCATTAAGAGTTCCTTATATTAAATAATTGACACCAATCTAGTTTGAACGTTAGGCGTATTCAAGCAAATAAACGGCAACCATGTAATGCAATTGTCGCGTATTGCCACTTAGCTTAGTATTTTTTAATAATTTCAGAAATATAGTCAACGTTTAATTCCTTGTATCGGATAAGGTAGGATGATCAATTTAATCTATTCTTCAACAGTATGTTGTTACATATTACTTGCATTCACCGTAAGACACTAGTTCACTTTACAGTATATTCGACTCATGTTTCAATTCCCTTTGTGCATCAACATAGTAAAGAGCTCACTAATGACACTACTTATGACATTCAAAATATTTACTGCCCTCATCGTTCTATACACTCACTGCAGAATGTCTCTTTTGTTTTCATTTTGCTTTCCTCTTTATTTCTGGTAATTTGAACTCAAGAAATCGAGTGATCTAATCACACTAGCATCATAAGCAAACTAAAAACGTCCTTCCAACGATTAGCCTCGTTTCTATGGAGTTCAGCAAGCAGAAACAGCAGTGTAGTTCATTTTTGCAGGGCATTAGTACCCCTAAATGATTACAAATTGTGCAAAACTTCAACAATAAATAAAACACACAAACTGTGATGTACGACCACCATACATAGATGCACACATACATACAGTATGTATATATATATACACACACACACAGTGTGTGTACATGTCATACATACAAACAAACATACATACACGCACATAGGCAGGCGCCTCCTTGACTGGACACACTCGTAAGACTAATGTCGATGCCGCCAGTGCCTAGTTATAATAGGACCACTGTATCCCTTTATTCCGGCTGTGAGAGCTCCCTCTCATGCACACACACACACAGCAGTAGAGTAGTACAATAGGAAGACAGCAAAGCCAGGAATGCAACAAGAGGAGCGAGGGCACGCAGCAACGGAGTGGGTGAGGCGAGATAGCAGGTAACCTAGACTGCACAACCGCCACACCTGGGCATCGTAGTACAGCGACACTGCACACCCACAACACCAGTGTGACTCGCAAGCAGTGATGCTGGAACCCCTAGTTGTCTCCAGGACCTCTACGCTGGAGATGCATTGAGCAGCTCTGCGTTACACCAGGCATCCCACAACCAACACTACAATAACCGGTTTCTGAAATATGGACATCAGTACTGGTAGTGCTGGACATAACTTCACTCGAGTGCGATCTGGAGCAAATTCTACAACACATTTATAGAAAAATCAAAGGAAAATTAATGCTCAAAACATGCACAATTTGTGAAACGAATTATTCACAATAATTATAAGGCTTTAAGTACCGAAGAGTATATTAATGCAATAATTATCATACGTAACAGTCAGAAAATTATAACGTAATTGTGAAAACATAATTGAGTCATTAGACGTTTCGGAACTTAGTATTTTGTGAGGATTTATCATTTCACTTTTCATAAGGAATTTTAAAATCAAACGCTTTTACAATTATAAGAATTTTTTCTGATGAGATGATATGTCCTGCAACATCAAATTACCTTTATTTACCACATCTAAAATCTTGAACATCATATCCATTTATATTATTTACTTTTCTATATCATTTAGTTACTACACGTTACACAGAAAACAAACAATTCGCTGGACATGACAGTTAAGGAGACAAAGCAGCCAGAACATTATTATTGAAAAGCAAGACAATCACATGAGCAGAAACTAGACAAGCTATTTACAATTAAGGATCGCATGGCTGAATAAACTAATGTCTGGGTGCAACAAGACCGGTGCAAATTTACCACTAGCTTGGTCGACTGGTGAGCGAACTCGCTTGCGATGCGAGAAGACCCGGGTTCAAGGCCCGCTGCCGCGGTGGTCAGCTTGTGTATGACCATCGGTGGCTAGAATTACGGCATGGGACTCGGGTACCAACCCAAGAATAGGCCAGAAGGCTCGTTCCTATCGCCTCATTCTATTCTATGTGTTACAGCTCTAAGCGCCTCACCTGGGAGCATATTAAGCTCAGCCAAGCAGCCGCTCTTACGAGTGTACAGAAACTAACATCGACAATTTAAACTACTAATTTACGAGTCGTGTTACAAAAAGCTGAAGTCAGCTGCGTTTCAGTGCACGCAGCTCCGGGACATGTTACTATCAGGGAAGTCAGGCGAGTTCCAGATCTGCAGACACGATTGATGTCACCATTAAGTTACATCGAACAAATGTTTTATTGTCTAACGGAGTGGTAATTAACATAACATTTAGATAAACTAAATACCAAAAAGCATTGGCATAATAATCACGCGCCTCACTTGTCAAACCCTGGCCTACTTTTGCACTACTATGAGATCAGGTAACACATTTATTCGGATTGAAAGTTCATCTAATAAAATATGTTCACTACAAAAGAACAACTATTGAGTTGAAAACTAATCCGAGCTCTCTTCTACTAGTTAGGGTATGAAATGACATTTTCTCGTTACAGTAAGTTCTCGTCAAACTGAATAAGCACATGACTTGATGTGCACCACAGAGTTCGCCTTAAAAGCCGGACTTGACTTACTTGTCCTTGTCTTCACTACACAGGACCTGGCCTCGGAAACAGAGGTAAGGTCACTACATCGTTCAGCTAGTGTCAAGCTCAAAAACAGGATCTATGCATACTTCTTCACTAAAAAAAGCTAACTCTAGAGGTGTACACAATAGTACGGGATACGTGCACTTGGAAACTTCATACAACAGCTTACAGAAGGATATTTGTAGACGACGTGGCAGTAGCAAGCAATACCAAGAACACAACTATTATGGCGAAACGGCGCTGCTGGAAATAAAATCGCTGAAGTCGCATAAACACACGGACAGCACTGTAACAATGTAGTAGGCAACTAGTAACTTGTCACACAATTGAAATGCGTACTTTTTAGCGCTAAGTAGTGCGAACTCGTCGGCAGTTTACTCAAGAAATGATTAGTGTATTTGAAAATATTTCAAGTCGAAATTTTAAGTTTAGGCGCTGTACGTAGTAGAACTAAGTCAAACAGCCACCGTTACAGTGTCTCAGGTCACTCATAATAAAACAGAGGTGCGCAACACGCTATCACTCGACCAAGTGGCCGAAGTAATGACCCTCGTCTCACACGAAGAGAAAGGACAACAAGAAATATGATACATGTATTAGGCCGAACTAGCACTTCCGTAGCATACAGCTAACATTAGCAATCAATATTGTACGTTATTTTGTAGGTCGTTCGGACACTATGAAGGAATGTGAAAGGTTCAAATGTATCGACAACATCAATTACAATAGCATTCGCAAAACATCTGAGAGTTGCTCAATTAAAACAATAGAGACACGATGAAAATTACGAGAATTAAATTTTAATTTGTTCACGATAGTTTGCCATATCCGCCGCCCACCCGATCTGTGCTTACCTAAGAAAGCAGATTAAATTTTTTTTTGCAAATCTCGGAATAACTGAACAAGTATATGATGTTAAGGGATATCTGATATTCGATTTTTTAGTACCATAAATTTAGTCGTGACAAAGCTGTCTTGCACGTGGGTATAGCATTACAAAAGAAACGTTTGAACAAACTCAATCTACGCAGTACATGAAACCTTTGAGAAAGACACACGGCATTTCTTGGAGTTGACGCTGATTTTTGCACCAACCACCGCCTGATAAGAGGAAATGCAGCACTGAATCATAGATCCTTTTACAAGAACCAAGGTCTGCTGCAGACTCCACGCTATTTTCCATGAATGTCCTACTCTTTGTTCTACGCTTCCATGAAGAAGTGAGTGAAGCCAGTAAATATCTAAAAGAAAAGCTGCTCTCTGGCTGCTCCAATGAGAGGCTCAGTTGTAAGGCAACAGTTACCAGCTACAGCTGAGCCACGATGAAAACAATGCATGATTAACACACTTCAACAAATAAGTTATTCAGGTTGAGCTTCTAATATAATGGAGCATTTCCGAGAAATTATTGTTATTAAAAAAACAGCTTCATTTGGCCACTCATGTAATACAAGTACTGGTGAAATAGAAATATACTGGTATAGTTCCTTAGTCTCAACAACGTAAATATCACAGCTATCCCAGTAATTCAATCGTACGCCCTTGAGCTTAGCCATTAGAAAATATTTAAGCACAAAGCGAGTTCAATTATGAAGCAACGAATAAATTTCAAAACCAGCAGAAATATGACGCTTTCAATTCACTTCCCCATTTGCCATAGATTATGTCATCAGACACTTGAATGGGTAGTGTGAGTCGTATCTGTCAACACGAATAAGAAAGATAACATGTCTCACTAAGGACTTCGTTCCAGCAGTTTCATCAAAATGACATCCCACTGCTACTTACCGATGAGAAGTAGCTGGTATTCATTTGAAAAAGAATGATATTCAATTTCATTACCATAAAAAATTATCAACACTACAGTTCAGCAACCTCTACCTTGAGTAAAAATTTTCCCTAATACGAACTTGCTTCAAGGAAGAATCACATATCCTTCTGTACAAACAGCCAGTTAATGCATGATTTCTGAAAACTGGATCTCGCTAGTCAAACTTACTGACTTTAAATCGAAACATTAGTAACAAACTAAATAGTAGAGACGAAAAATGCATAGAGCATTCATCGCAGGTGCCGAGAACAATGAACATGACGGCTCTGTTTGAGCTGTGGATGGAGCAGCGCAGTGATAGCGGTAGCTTTCGCTCGACCAGTAACGCGTCGATGGAGCGCTCTGTCTCGTACGTACTCGTGCATGCGTCTCTCAACTAGACCATCCATCTACAGTAACAGCTTCTCGCATGCAAGAAATCCGAAATACTTCCCTATTCTATCGAAGAAACTATACTTTATTAAACATAGCATCGAAATAATACGCACACAATTGCCTTAAGAACAGAACAATGTCTTCAAATCGTGTAAAATCTGCGAAGCTTATCTCTTAGTGGCCACGTCCAGTCACATAAATGTTACTTCAATTCTCAGAATAAACACCAAAATTCAATGTTACTAACAACGCTTCCCCTAGGTTTTATCAGTTCTTCTGATAGCAAAGATGAATCAGATACATCAAGCACAATATTTTTGACAATGTCCTAACACAATTCGACGTATCGTAAAGATACAAATGATAGTTCTGTCTTCTACATTACTGCCTCAAATTCAATGACTGTATCCGATAACGAGCCGCAATCTTGACAGCATTCTCAGGGCGCGGATGCCGAGCTCACATATCTCCTGATTCTCTACGCATGACTGCCGTCCAGCTGCGTCACTGCAACTCAAAATACAGGGTGTCCATAAAGTCTCTTTCCTATTTCAAAAATGCGTTCATTGAAATGGTAAAGAGACTTTATGGACACCCTGTAAGAGTCGTGTTTTTTGTGCCACTTTAAGAGGCTTCCCGGCAGTGGCAGGACAGAGTAGACAAACGTTCTCACATACAAGTGTGTGAGCTCAGTTATTTCAACTATCATGCAGGTAGCCTCGCAGAGTTCCGTTCATGTGAAGCAATAGACGTCGAGGCATCAGCTACTATTAGACGAAACAATGGCGGTAGCTAGCAAGGTATTTCGCTTGTCAGGTCGTACATTAAACAGCAGTGCTTCATGCACAGTAATTCGTAAATGATTTAGTAGGATGCAAAACAGTTAACCACAAATATTAAAGAAAAACTAGTCATACACCAGCTTCAAAACTACTTTAAACTAAACGTCATTATGTGCACTACAGTTTGCTCTCCTATCACAAACTACTAAATCACTAAAAATGTTTGTATCTTGGCGATTACTAACCCGACAGAGCATGACCATTACATTGTTTCTATCAATTTTAAAATTTTCGATGATACAAGAAAACGCCGATGACGCAGGTACAGCGAAGAGAAGCAATAACAGTCGAGCCATATACCGATGGAGCAATAATAGTAACGAATTCACCACAAAGAGCAACCATAAAATCGAAGAAACAATAGCAGAGGTTTAAACGAGAATAGCAGCAATGTGACGTCAGAAGCACACCAGAGATACCGAGCAGGGAACACGCGATTACCTGCTGCTGGTGACGCGACTGCAGCGTGGCAAACTTCACGGGGGATATTGTCGTCCCGAGCCCTTGCGATGCACTCGTTTGTACGAGACGCGAGAATTACCTCGTGTAGAAAACGATGTGCAAAAAAGTGGATGAAAAAACAACGCTCGAGATTTTGCGACGAGGATGTACCCGATACCTTCCTGACAAAACAGGAATAATGAGAGAAAAGGTTTAACCAATTTGTGGAGTAGGACCCGCAACAGATCTTCGTAACAAATCCTGCTGAATCTGTTACAGTCCACCACACTTGCGAGATACGCGTTCAGCTTATCTCTCTTTCGCTACCGTTGAGTTAACATGTCCCAAACAAACTTTAAAAATCATTCCCTTGAGTTCATATTCTCAATGTTTCGTTCAAAATTACATAGAGATTAGTAAAGATAAGTGCTAACTTACGCAATATTTTGATTAGTATGAAAATAATTTGGTCGTGAAAGGGTTAACAGCTCACGCATACTATACAGTCCGATGAATGCCAAGTCCCATGATACACAAAGTTCCTACAAGTTACCTGAAGTTTACAACAAAAATGTTCATCGGAAGGAAGGCAAGCCACAACCCGTACTTCAGCAGCTGTGGCCAAGTTTTGCATGCGTAAAAGTGCGCAAGAGAGAGAAGTGTGCGCACGAGGAGCCTTTAAATGTTCATGTAACCAAGGCCAGAGCACCGGATGTACCGGTAGCGCAATACCACTTCATCACCAAGCAGCTGAGACTCGTTCTATGTACAACGGCTGTGGAGTCAGACGAAAATTACTACCAAGGACTTTCTAAAAATAGAGGAGTTAGAGTAAAAGGATTGAACTTACAACTTCAGAGACCTGCGTTCTACACGAATAGCTCGCTTCCCAGTCTAACAGGGAAACTCTACACTCATTTCATATGAAATGCCTACATGCTCACTTCCCTTCACACTACACGCACAGAATGAAGCTGCGCTCAATTTAAGATACAATGCAATTTATGCTTTTGATTGACATCTTACCTACTTCATGACTGATTTCATTTCCCACTGTTGTAAGCTTAACAAGGTCGTTTGCATGATTGAAACAGCTTGTGGTGGTTCAGTTCTTCCAAGCATCATTCTTATTTTAGTTCCATCTGACACATTTCAATACGTTGTTCCTGCACATTTAAACATTTAAGATTTTTTTAATAAAAAATAAACTTTCAAACCCGCTAAAATATCTCATTCCTACAAAAAATATAAACCAAAGAAATACTCCGTGTACGCTCTACTATAAATCGACGTAAGCAAAAGAAATAGGGAAGCTCGCTGCAAATCAATTTACTGCTGCCTTTACAATTGTAATTATTTTTTAATGGCTGCTGCATGAGAGGTTACGCAATATACAGTGAAATTAGGCGGAACAGTTTACAGTAGCAAAACTTGATTTCATTTGAGTGGATTATATTGAAAAAAAGTAGAACACTCAATCGGGGCACATCGCACCGCTTGTGTGCCCGTTATCAGAACAACGAAATGAGAGTGATACTCAATTCCACGACCAACTGATAAAACAAGTTTCTCTGCAGGTTCGTCATTAAGAGTAATGAACATCTGACGAATCTTTTCAATTCATAAATTAACCTCCGCGTGCAACACGGATTGCTTTGACTGTAATTGCAACAATTATAGTTATGATTAATATATTTTTCCTAACTACACAAATCGTTAAAGTTTTTCACTTATTCTGACAGCAGAAACATGCTGCATACGTAAAATTAAACCGACAACTTCAGGTTTTCCTATGAGCGCGCGTTAAATTCCGATAGCGAATATTTAACCTAAGTTGAAAACATGAGCAGAGCTAACAGCGCAATATATATGCAGATGCAACGCTGCCAAATAACCAAGATCGAGAAAACATCGCGCACATAAATTTCTTAAATGCAGATGTCATTTGCAGAAACTGTAGAACTCTTAACATGAACGTAAAATTCCTCAAACACGAAAGTATTTGTTCACTACGTAAAGCATAATTATAAATTTATACAGTAAATACGATTGTCCTTTATATTAGGAGAAAAACGCCTAGATAAATTATGATTTTTTGTTCAACAGACGCTAAGAAAAATTGAATTTGCACCCAAACTTTCTAAACTGACGTATTGCGAGCCTTGTAGCGAACTACGAGTGACTTGTCTTGATGCAAGAAGACAATCAGCGTAGAGCCGTACACCATTTACACCTCACACAAATGACTCCATTCTGCCAGCGGACGATGCTTCCACAAGCCGCTTCACTGACATGACGTGCACATGCTCCTCAAGATGAGCGTATTGAAAACTTCACCGAGATTGAGATCTATGTTGTCAAGCCTAACCAACTACAGAAAAAGAAACCCTCCTCTCGGTGGCGTGACCAGAACCGCTTCCTAAATACCAAGCATTCCCCAGGCCCGGTAACCTAAACATTCTGCGGTTAGTATTGGCAGCTTCTTGACGCTACTCTTTTTCCCACAGGACCGCTGCTCAAAAATAGTAATGGACACGACCAGCGTTAAGAAGTAACATTTCTATAAATAGTAACAGACACGACCAGCGTTAAGAAGTAACATTTCTATAAATAGTAACGGACACGACCAGCGTTAAGAAGTAACATTTCTATAAATAGTAACGGACACGACCAGCGTTAAGAAGTAACATTTCTATAAAAAAATAGCACTCCGTGTCAGATAACACACTGATAAGCTGCACTTTCGATATGACGAATCCTTGATATGTCTTATCATTTATGCAAGTATAAATGTATGAGCCATCATGAACTTAACACCATAATGGAAGCTGGTCACTTGAGGCAGGGATAGAACTGAACAAAGAGTATCGCGTTAAAATGATGAATTAAAGAGCTAGTATAAAATACCTTGCCACCCCAAATAAGCGACAAAACTAATGTTTCGCAACATAACCGACCTTAACAGCATACTTCAATGACAGAAAATATTATAAAAATGAAACGTCGACTTCTTTACTTTCGATGTTCTTACTTGAAATATCGCGTCAGTCTGCACTTTGCAATTCAATTTCAAAGAATGATTACACACAGATACTACTAGGACTCCTATCCATCTTTGTTTGTACATGAGGCTAGGCACGCTGCTATAACTGATGCATTGCTGCTTAGCTTATCCTTGAGTTGTCATTTTGACTTTGAATTTGAAATTAATTAAACCATTGTTCGCAGCAACCAATATTTCAATTGCGAAACCTGGAAGCGGATTTTATGTCACTCTTTTTAAAGCACATAAACCATTCAAGTTAAGTAATTACTAGCATCAAGAAAGAAGCCTTAACACGTTTGTTGCGATTGCCTGATTGGTGTAAAACTTCACTTTGTACGCATAGTCACTAGAAGGATCTGAAAAAATAACAGAACCTAAGCTAAGTGACCCACCGGTGGGTCGCATCGCAACAAACGTGTTAATTTTGGTGAACAACATACAGGTGGTGGACAAAATAATGGAAACACCTTCAAAAATCAACAAATTATAATTTAATATGGTGTAGGTCCGCCTTTTGCGGCAATTACAGCTTCAATTCTCCTAGGTATTGATT
>VCRD01000830.1:0-86006 GCA_006783055.1 Trinorchestia longiramus | reverse complement strand
CGAGAAAAAAATGAAGGGGCAGAGGAAACAAGACAAAAGAGAGAAAGAGAGAGAGAGAGCATGCGCCGGAGCTCTCGAACTGGAGCTCTGTGTAGGCAAGGGCGGCAAGGAACGTTTATGGGGTTTTACTATGCAGCTCAAGGCTCTCCATGAGTGAGTGGATCTCTCCAATGTAGCACGCACTGTCAACTTCCGCCGCTCATAACACAGCTACAGTGTTACAGGGTTTCCATGAAATTTCATTAGGCGGTGATTTGAGGTAATGATTTACTAGGCTATGATGAAATTGACGAGTCTGTTAGCAAACTAGTCGCGCAAACCAAGCAATATTATACCCACAATAAACTCGTGTAGAATCGTAACGGCACTTGAGATTACAAATTCGTTATCACTGGCAGCAGAGTGGAAGGATATGGCAAATTCCGGTGGGAAAACTGCCTCGACTACCGCTCCTGAACACAGGAAACAAGGTAAGTGGATACCCGCCACAGCACCGCAGCCCAAGTTCAGCTCACGCAGATGTACTGACGTCATCACTCTTGTAGCACAGCTAATGCTCTCAATGTAACCAGGTCTGTCAATCTCACTTTCGTATTTGCTCAAATTGAGAATTTAAAATTTTCTGATAGGATTGCAAAGAAATTTATATCAAACCGACACACAATACACAAAGTGAGTATATAGTTCGATATTTTAACTAGCACTGAATGTTACCAAGTATTATACTTTCTACAAGTACAAAGTACCTCTGGTTACAAGTCCTCTTCATTGACCGGAATATGAACATCATACAAAAACACTTGAACAGTCACGCACGATTAGCAACAATAACAAAACGTAGAAGTCGTGGGACTTGAAAATGAAGGAACTAAAAACTGAAACTATGGTGAGAACACACCACGACTGAAGCTAGTATAAAATATTAAATAATTATCTAATAGTAAATATCACTTAAAAACCACACTAATTCAAGAATCCGGTAAAGGAAAGGTGCTTGTTTCATGGTTTTCTCCCCACCAAAAATGAGAACTTTTCTCAGTGTGATTGAAACTACTCAGAGCAAGTATGAATGAGGGGATCAATTGTCTTGTATCCTACATAAACCGCATCATATTGACTGATTCTTCCAGTGATACCACAAGAAATTTTCGTCCGTGTTGAGTTATAAAATTGGTTTGAACATATTTTCTATCCTTAGACAAGTTTGTTGGTTAGTTCACCGCATAAAAACGCCATGTTCAAAGTTAATTTCCGAACAGGACTGAGAAACTATCGAAGTACGCGGTGACTTATTGATTCATCGGAAACGCCAGCCTTCAAATCAACATACAAATCCACCTCCGCCACTCCAGGTCGCTCTCTAAAAGATTGTCAGAAAATACTTCGAAGACGACGCTTCTGTTCACTTGGAGCACAGACTACGCTTTTGGTACGCGCGCTTGGAGACACTGAGTTACAACACCATAAAATGTCACCTGGTTCATAGTAGAAAATTACTGCACAGTTCAACGCTTTCAGGAAGAAAATGGCTTTGATGCTTCGAATATGAGAAAATCACAGAAGCACAGGCAAAACATTGCAACAAGAAATATTTATGGCTTTCCAATTCAAGTTCCTTTTTTATTTACCGACGACTTACTTGAATTTACCTACTACTACTACAGAGACTAAATTAGTGGACTTCGATTACCGTACTTCGAGAAAACTGAAGCAGTTAAGTTTGAACTATTTACTTTGACAAACACACAACTGACATCAACTTGCAGTTTCAAGGTCAGAAGCGAGGTCAGGAGA
This sequence comes from Trinorchestia longiramus, assembly GCA_006783055.1. Classification (NCBI taxonomy): domain Eukaryota; kingdom Metazoa; phylum Arthropoda; class Malacostraca; order Amphipoda; family Talitridae; genus Trinorchestia; species Trinorchestia longiramus. The sequence goes on along the minus strand of VCRD01000830.1, from coordinate 84,212 downwards.
ATCAGCTAATCTGACTGACAGGTGCATTTAATGGCCGCAGTCATAGCCCCAAATTAGCATTAAGGAGCGGGTCAATAAAATTCTCGGATGGATAAGATAAGAAGATGAAGCGGCTCAGGAACAGAGGACAAGGAGGGAGACGGGTATGGTGGGAGGTTGCTCATCGAGATAATCAATATCAGTGGAGTAGCGTGCACACAAACACACGCACGCCAGTCCATGTTGCCTCCTACAGATCACTCCAATCTGCAGCCTACTTCTGCTTATCCTCACAAAAAATTGCGACCAAACATCAACTGGGACTAATAGGAAAAAAGAAGTCTTCTGTTGAGTAAGGAAGAACCACACGAGTGTCTGTAGTAATGAACTCCTTGGCAATAATTGATGCCTCCCGATGAGACTAGCAAGATTTCACCAATTGGAAACAAAGGCAAATTCAAAACAAACTGCGTCCGTTAAGCGCAATGCAAGCAGTTTCCCTACAAATTCAAGTCCAATATAATATTTTATGTACAAATTTTTGCAATAAATAAATGAATAGAATTAAATTCTTATGAAAAAAGCCAGAAGATTTGATACGATGATAATTCGATTCGTTTGAGAAAGTGGCTTTTAAAATCCCCCTCAGGTACTTAAATTTGAATCAAGAAAAACTTAGTACACAGAAATATATAGTATACGTTTTTTCTGAAGAATTAGAGAGAGACGGCATTGAAACAGTTATGAAGAATAATGAATAAATTTATGATTGAGACTCGTATCAAGATCGAAACTACAAATAAACGTCAAAAATATAACTCAGTTAAACTACAGGTTAACAATTGACTCCAGCGTGCTAAACTCTACATATATAAGCAGTAGAACGCCTGGTACTTCATTTGACTCGCTATACGACATAATTGAAGAGCAGTCTTGCACTGCACAGTCAGTTGAGGGAGAGAAACATGCTGCAGGGAATACGGCAGCTCCGTGCAAGTTACGCTCAGCTAGCATTTCAAATAAGGCGGGCTCCACACCTTCATAGACCGCAGCAACGAACACATATACCTATTAACACGTTGACTCCGAAGTGGTACGTATGTGTACCACTGAGGTTAGGTTCTGTAATTTTTTCAGATCCTTCTAGTGACTATGCGTACAAAGTGAAGTTTTACACCAATCAGGCAATCTGAGTCAACGTGTTAACTTCGCTGGAATAAAACTAAAAAAATCCTTCCTTCACACAGCTGGTGACGTCTACTGCAACAGAATGCGTGTTCAACATAAAATTTAGTCCCCGCCAATAACGGCACATTTCTGGAGTTGTGACTAGCTTGACAAGTCGTGACAACGCATCTGTGTCTAGTAGTGACCGAGGCAGTTGACTTTCCCCTCCGTTAGTCAACTCGTGTCATAAAATTCCTCAGAAGTGAGGTTGTATGACCAAAATTAATGACCACAAAGAACCCAACATTTTTTTACGCATGCACCTATTGCTGATAGCGCGTGTCATATTTCATTTAAATACGCATCTACCATCTGTGCGAGAAGAAACTTTAACTAGGAGTCTATAACCGATCAAAAACGTGGCTAAATTGTTCATAGAACATGAAGGGATTGTGGAAATAGGCAACATCAGCAGCACACACACACACAGCAGCACACACAGCAGCAGCAGCAGCACACACACACACACACACAGCAGACGTGGACACGTGATCGCCGGCCTATACCAGGGAACTGCTCCAAGGCGCCTTCTTTGTTAACACAGCGTGCCTCTCTCTGTTCAACCTCGCATACCTGCCCATCTTTACTAGCCGTCCTCTCCAATAAATACACGAGCGTCTTAACACGTTTGTTGCGATTGCCTGATTGGTGTAAAACTTCACTTTGTACGCATAGTCACTAGAAGGATCTGAAAAAATTACAGAACCTAACCTAAGTGGTACACATACGTACCACTTCGGAGTCAACGTGTTGAGGAAAAATTATGAATTACGGGTGCTGCAACCTACAAGAGTGAGAGCAGACGCTGACTGCAGAACACATAAGCGATTTGCAGCACGCAACATTGTATTGGTGGTGCATTGCCAGCGAAGACGATTTGAGATGCACCGTGACACAAGCGTTAAAATGCCCCCAGCTAAAATGTCAGTAACTTCATCCTTCCCTACGTATGGTGGCTATAATTTACGGTAGTTTATCTACAACATGAGACCACGAACACATTGATATGTACATAATTCATTATATTATGGGAATTTTTATTTGCAAAATTTATTCGGTGATTACTCAAAACTCGTTATCATCATCGTCCGTGTGGCACCCAACACCTCATATTTAAGTTGGAGCACTCGCGAACACAGGCAGAAATACCGACACCAAGTCGCAGTCATCGCGAACACTCAAAAATTAAAACCTATGAACTTAAAACCTCAGCGCCTTCATTTCTCAGTTTCGTGGAGTGTTTTTTGTAATTTTTTAACCGCGTGTTCGAACAATATCTACATAGGCAGTAGTTCCCCAACTACTTCTCAATAGTTCAGCATAATCCTCAAAGTTTCCAAGCCGCTGTACACGGCACTAACGCTTGTTCGATTAAATCCATGTCAGAGTTCGAAGTCTAAATTGTTCAGCGTGAGAGTAGCACCAAACTCGGGCTCAACGTCACAGATTACAATGGGATGCCTGAAGCTACGCAAAATCAGGTCCTGTTATCTCTAATCTTGATAAGAAGTTCGTAAACATGAGCAGCATAGCGCACAAGTGCACTTTTCATTGACACCAACTGCAAACTGCGACACTAAGTAGAGAAGCCCAGTCCATGTGTTGATACTTAGCAGGTAAATTGGTGCTCTATGTATCGCATAATAGAAGCATGACAAGACAGCAGTATTCTTGTACAACATTCAACTTCTACTTTGAACCAAGAAAATTGCACATTTTAAGAGATCGCGCAGTTAGAATAGAGTTGGGTATCAAGTATATTTATTTTAAGGTGTCGCAGAAGTTAAAACTCCGGTACATAATATTACGTGACTCAAGCTAAAAGGCATATAAGAAAGTTTATTTCAAGTAGGACTCTCATCCATAGTCTTATGTTGCATTTGACACAAATAGGTAAAACGTTATTCGGTGTAAGACAAAATAAACAAAAAAAGACATCGAAGCGCATGTATAATTTTGTATGCGCAGCCACTCATAAAATAAAAGAATTTTACGTTCGTTTTGTAAAAACTAACAGAAAAGTATAGCTCTAACAAAATGTCATGAAAACTAATTTATCTCATTTATATTCTTCTTTTCCAGTAGGAAACTTTATAACTTAGAAAATCGGAAAAAAGAAAATCGCAATGCACCATACACCACTGAAAAGCCCTGGAAGATTCGGGCGAGGTAACTGCCGTCTCATTCAGAGCAGGATGGAACTTTCGCTTTCGCACGTCTCTCCAATGAGCATCACGCACGTACACGTAGAGAAACGCCTCAGCTCTACCTAACTACCTACATACGCTCTCAAAACTTTCCCGTTTTGCTCTACCACAGTGATTCTTAACCTTTTTGGAGGTACAGAACCACACCAGTTTCATATGCGCATTCAATGCAATGCATTGAATGCCAATGATGGCCAAGCGGGGCGTGTCACCACGAACCATACGAGTCTGATGTGTGTCTTGACCTCCGCCGAACCCCTGAGACTGACCCGCCGGACCCCTGAGACTGACCCACCGGACCCCTGAGACTGACCCGCCGGACCCCTGAGACTGACCCACCGGACCCCTGAGACTGACCCACCGAACCCAGATTACGAACCACTGCTCTAGCATCTGCCACGACTTGCAGCAGCAAGCAGCTGTCTTCCAGTGCACGCATCCAGTTCTACGAGAACTAGACTACGACAAAAGGAAACCTCACGGTGATCTAAAGTAATTTAACGTTTCCTGCGATTGCCTAGCCCGTGCAAATCTTTACTTTGTACACATAGTCCCTCGAAAGCTTTGAAAAAATTACAGAACCTAACCTGAGTGACCCACCGGTGGGTCACTTCGCAGGAAATGTGTTAAGTACAGTAAGATCAAACTCTTCTGTTATAAAAGATCGCAGTGTTGACACCTCACATGAAAGCCTTCCTGCAACAGCAGGAACGACAAAAAACTCGCCACAGAACTGAAATCACAGTAAGAGAATATAGATACACACTTCGCTTGATCTTACAGTTGTTTAAACATTTCCAAATGCAAACAAAAGTTGCCCCTTGTTCTCAATAGTAGAAAGTAATTCATTTTTTTCAAAATCATAAGTTATACCAAAACTGGTATAGTAACATACAAACTTAAAACATGTTATAAAACTTAAAAAAGTGATCAACAATTTGTCCACTTAACCCTTTCGATCCTGTTGGAACATATATGTCCCAACAGAGAGCAAAAGCCAGATCGAAAGGGTTAAGGAATGAACTAAATTCTGAAATCAATTGGTAGATGGAATCACGTGTTCATCAAATATTCGTAAGTTTAAAAATAAAATAAAAATACCCCCGAGATAAACGACAGTAATTCGTGCTAAACCAATCGACCGAAATATTGTTCTTAAAACCAGCACAGGTAACACTGATATGTCCCTGTAATCCGTCCAACTATTGAGATAACAGTAACCTCGTGTACGAGGAACATCGTACAAACAGTCATTGCATGGCATGGGACTTCGGTATTGAACCAAGAATGGGCCAAACGGCTCGTTCCTATTGCCTTATTCTATTCTATTCACATAATATCATCGTAAAATGTCGTGTATTCAGCAGTGCTGGAATTAGCAGAGACCATCCACTCGAGCGACGAGACAGACTCCAGTGGCTGTACTGGAGATGGAAGAAGCGCGCGTGTGTGTGGGGACGGGGAACGGCAGGTGGGTGCGACAGAACACACGGAGTCAGTGACCTCCATAGGGAGTGAGACCCCAGCTACTGGGGAAGCTACAACGGTTCGCCACTACAGCACACGGGGAGGAGGGAGCCTCGACCGTCACAGTAACCATCAACTACTGCTGCAGGTGCAGGGCAAGGATGAGAACCCGTACGACGACTGCAGTGTAACACCCACCACAGCAAAGGACTCGACACATGAACACTTTGAGGCATGACACAGCATTGTGTCATGCACTAAAACTCTGTCGGAGAGCAATTCAAACAATGATCGGTGCCACAACGAAGAGAAATAAGCTATTTTCAAAATGAACATTTGTTGGACGGAAACATAACGATGTAGCGTAATGGATAGCATGGTAACAACTGGTTATGATAACCGCCATCGCGCGATGGTAGGATACATTAATACAGTAATTACTTTAAACAAATGAATCAACTAAGCATGGTAACAAAATGAAAAAGAATTGCTCTTTAGGATGCCACTCATAGCAGCAGAGCAAGCTATAGTTCTATATCACATGTGATATCCAATTTCACAAGCTAATTAGGTCATCTTATATAGATTACATAACAGAGTGTCCATAAAGTCTCTTTGCCATTTCAAAAATTTATTACAAATCCAATTGATGAAAGAGGTGCTGTTGAGATTTTACGAGACTTTTATAAGACTTAATGGACACCCTGTACTATGTATGCATGAAGACGACACGTTTTATTTGGGTAGGAATGTTGTCATAGTTAAAAACTTGACAAGATTCGAGAATACAATGACAACACGAGAGCAATTCACGCAGAGGATGTTCGATTACAAGCCGTAGATACAAAACTCCTCTCAACAAACTTCTTTTTCAGCTACGCTTTTGCATCTCACTATCCACTCTATCCTTTTACTAGACATACTTTTCCCTCCATCCACCTTCATGCGCTTCGTTCACAGAGAAGTGCTAGGAGAGGCTAATGCTAGCACAACGAGCAAGACTAGACTTATGATTTTAAAATATTTATACATTTAAGATCACACTTCTTCGTCACGTTCAGTCGCATCTCGTTCGTCACAAAAATTTGAGATGTTAAAAAAACGACGCAACTTCTTGATTTTGAATAGACTGGTTACAATAATTACGTGTGTGTACATTTGCTACAAGCGAACGCGTGTACAATTTTTATAGTAATAGTTATATTTTGTTGCATCTTCGTCGTATATCTCGGTTGTGTGCACACATGGCAGGCTAGCAACACGGGTGGCAGGCAGGCCGGCAACACGGGTGGCAGGCAGGCCGGCAACACGGGTGGCAGGCAGGCCGGCAACACGGGTGGCAGGCAGGCCAGTAACACAGGTGGCAGGCAGACCGGCAACACAGGTGACAGGCCAGTAACACAGGTGGCAGGCAGGTCGGTAACACAGGTGGCAGGCAGGTCGGTAACTCAGGTGGCAGGCAGGTCGGTAACTCAGGTGGCAGGCAGGTCGGTAACACAGGTGGCAGGCCAGCAACACAGGTGGCAGGTCGGGATCATTGCCCCCACCAGCTAGCTCGTGTAACGGGAAGGTGCGCTGCACCGTCACCCCCGCTAACGGCAGTCTGCATTGCTTGACTTGCATCACAAAAACCGTCTTACTGCATCAACTAAAGGTCAAATAACTCGAATGTTTTCATATGACACGCCGAACATTTCCAGGGTCATCATTTAGATACACTTTTTTGTCAAACCTGCGAAAATTGGTTTAGTTTTTATCAATTAATAATTCGCTCTAAACGTACACATGGAAAAGTGACTTGATAAAAATGGAAGAACTGAACAAACACGGACGGAATGCAATGTATTCACCATCACAGCTTGAGATCTGTTACATTAGCGGTGTCTCCGACGTGAACCTGTCGATGTGATCCATTTACTCAAAATCAGTCCGCCTCCGTGAAACCAAGTCAGCACTCACAGAAAAATAAGAGACAACGACTCCAAGACATAGTTTGGAAGTTCCTAGCAGCATCTGATCTCGGCCAGGTGTTTGAGTGTGGAGACAGGTTCTGTATTTTCGACTACGTAGACCTCGAGGTATGATCGTTCCTAACTTGATCTACTTGAGAAATGATGCGGATGAAACATGAAAATTGATATCAGTTTTTATACATTGCATAAAAATAATCACCAGCAACAATACAAGCCTGAAACTTCCGACGTAATATGAAAGTGGACATATTGGAACACTCGCATCTAGATCATTAAAGTGTTTCGGCTTGAATTGAAGGTAGACGTGACATTAAAACGAATAGGCCACACAACTGAATGCAGCAGCGCATATTGTAGCACAAAAAGACTAGTGATAGTATTAGGTTGTTACAAAAATAATGGCCGCTTGAAGGTCTGGAAGGATCGGCCATTATTTTTGTAACAACCTAATAAAAGAAAAGAGACCAAGGTACTGACCGCTTTTGCTGAGTTCAGGTGCGACAAGGTTGGACAGGTCAGGTTCCTCCCCATACCAGAAAACCCAGAGCTGCTTGGAGGAATGTTTGAGACTGGTCTGGTTTCTGGGTGAGTTATTGGGTGGACTGGTGGTGTTGGAGGGTGGTAGTGCACTGTCCAGTAGAGGGTCAGTGAGAACAGGCGGTCGCCGCCACGATCGCCGCCAAACACACAGAACATCGGAGGACAGACATCGAGCATAGGAGGACAGAACAGGATCCTCGACTGTCTCAGAGACGTTATTGAAGGGCGGCTGTGAAGTGCTGTTGCTTTCCCACGTGTACACTCGCCATTTGATGCCAACCAGGTCCGTCTGCACAGGAGCAAATAAGAGCGTTCATGTTAAATACAAGCCGTACGAACGAAAATATGGTATACAAACGTGTCGATTTTTATACTAATTGTTAAGGTGACATCAATAAAGAACTGCTACCTAAGAAATGTATGATGCAAATTTTAGGATTGTCGAATAGCCTAATACAACCATGTCGATTTTTATACTAATTGTTAAGGTGACATCAATAAAGACCTGCTACCTAAGAAATGTTTGTTTCAAATTCTAGGCTTGTCGACAAGCCCTGATCACTTCATCAACTGAAGCCGCTGCATGAGTACACGTCAGGTACATAAGCTTTAATTTCAACACAACTGCAATACAAAAGCTGTCTTGCAGGAAACAGACTCGCAGGCTCCAGTAATTACTACCCTGGAAGAAGAACAACGCTTAGTCAAATCAATACGAAACAATTTCAGCAATACTGCATCTGTTGCATACTAAAAACTGCGTGAAGTTCGTCCGTTACCGTAACATAACTTAATAATTAATACATAGAAATACCAAGGAATATATTAGCAGTGAATAAGCAGCAACTCCGGGGGAACAACTCAAAATATATTTCCAAGCTTTATAAAGTACAAGACTAACGAGATGCTTCAATACGGAGCACTTAGAAGAATAGAGTACTCAAAAAATGTTCGGTCACTGAATAATGCACGCATGGAAAACTAATTTTCTTCAACATGCTGCACAAGTTTTTGGAGACTAAAGGACACACACAAAATAAAAACTTCACTCGTACAACCTAGGGATCATTGAACGTAAAAGAAGATTCTCAAGTCACATGCATGTCTTCGCAAATGCTTAGTTTTCCGTAGAGCGTAATTCCATAAAAACTGTACTGCATTGTATAAACTATATCATTGAGTGCCCAGAATACGCTTGGTGATGAAGGGAGCAAAAAAACAAAGTATCTGAATTATAACGTGGCGCTGGGAAGGTCACGAACTGCAGGATTAGGATCAAAGGTTAGACTTGGACCGTGCACACGAGCATGTAAATCTTTGCTGTCATTACTGGAGGCAGGAGGCGGCATAGAGATGAGCAGTTCTCCGTACCTCAAACACGGCAAGAGTGGCATGAATGGGCGGGGCATAGAGGACGAGTAGTAACGCAGGCTCCTCATTGGCCCATCAGGGTCCCCATACAAACGTTTCTGCTGCTCTAACGTTTGCCGTCCATCACACACGACACAAAGACGTACTGCTCAAACTTGCGTGGCATCAGGTAAATAAATGGTAACTACCACCGCCGAACACAATTGCTTCTTCCCGCCAACAAAGTTTGCTCGTTATGATCAAACTCTTACGAATATAATCTGGACCAATAAAGAAGAGATTTCTCCTCAATATGACACTGAAAAAAATATAACGTTGACCACTGAAATAATGCGACCCAGGCCAGTTTTATGGTGTTCCTTAATCCAATACAAGCGTAGTCCCACGTAACGTGATGTACGTTACAGTCGTCAAGTGCATTATGCTTCAAGAGCACAAGTAAGATGAAGACACGTCAGTTTCAAAGTACAACTTTAGCTTCTAGCTGCAAGAAAATAATATACGCACCTAACCAAGGAATTCACCGTGCAGCTCACGTAAACTAACAGAAATACGTACAAGAATTCACCATTAAAGGATCATCAGACAATGCAATTGCTTTCTCTCAAAAATATGCCATTTGTCATGAACGACGGTGACATTAAAGCAGATTCATTCTACACAGAAGTTGAGCAGGAAAATAAATGGAGTTACCACTACAATAACCCTCACTCAGATGCTACCTCAGCTGCATCTTCATATTGACGATGTAATCCACGAGTGTTGGGGCTGGAGACCGCGTACAATACATCAACATCAGAATACCTCATAGCAAAAGCGTCATGTAGAAGTACGGTCTGGACACACACTCTAATTTGGACTGGAGACAAATAGAATAGAATAAGGCAATAAGAACGAGCAGTTTGGCCCATTCTTTGATCGAATCAAGCACTTTCCCTGTACACAGTGGCAGAATAACGTACAGTGTACTGTACAGTACAGAATAATGTACAGTACAGAGAAATGTACAGTGTACAGTACAATACAGAATAATGTACAGTGTACAGTACAATACAGAATAATGTACAGTGTACAGTACAATACAGAATAATGTACAGTGTACAGTACAATACAGAATAATGTACAGTGTACAGTACAGTCCAGAATAATGTACAGTGTACAGTACAGTCCAGAATAATGTACAGTGTACAGTACAGAATAATGTACAGAGGCAGAATAACAGAATGCATTGTAAGAGTAAGATGTTCATAGAAGTCACAACACTGTGTAGAGACATTAAAATTAGCAGTGATGTTGTAGTGAAGCCACCAGTCCTTATGAAGCTACAACACAACTGCTTCGCCCCGGACGACCCGCTAGGCAAACAACAACAACACAACACAGCTGCTGCCTCATACATGTCAGCAGTTGTGCTGCTCATAATGAGCACTGGCACTCAACTTTACTTATAATAAATAGTCTTCACAATTAGCACATGCTAAACTTCTGTCATGAAACAATCTTCTAAAAACTTGAATAAGTAAATGAGTTGGGTGTGCAGTAGCTTATGATTATCACACAGAACTGCAGGCATAAGCTGAGTGAAGCATCACATAATTCACTAAATACATTTGTGCCTCTCAAGATCTATTACAAAGTGAAAACACTTTTGGTTGTACCTAAACTTTTTATGCATTAAAGATTATTAAATCTAGGCCTTAAGTGTACTGAACCTTCATAAAATAACAGAGCTCTGCATCTGATTCAATTCAACACTTGAATATGAGACGGTAAGTAGAATAATGCATAGATGCGTATAACAGATGTGTATTTGATAGGGAAAGTCAACATTTAAATACAAGGTAAGAAGAATTGGAATTTTTTTGCATACCAGAGGAGAATTCAAATAGGTGTTGAAATGTTAAGAAATGAATGCCAACAAAAATAAAATCTAAAAACATGAGGGATTCTTCCAGACATTTTTGTACAGAAATGCAAGAAGGCAATGCAGCAGAGATGAAAGGATGTAGGGTGGTTAGGTATAGAGCTCATACATGATCCTAACACTAGCACTTCCCTCACTTGAAGTGCCACAAATAATAAACACTAAGTTTTCATACATTCACACTGTTAACATTAAATAAATCAAATCAAAAACAATAAACCAGAAGGTATCAACAACCTGTCTACAACATCCAGAGATGCTATGACTAACACTGCTAAACTTTGCTTGCATTATTATTTTTCATAGAATAAAAATAAACAATATGTATGAATACAGATGGTAATTCTTTTGAATGCACTGGAACTAGTAAATAATGAATAATCCAATAAAATTTTCAAATGTACACCATGTGTGAGATTCATTTACAAAAAGGAGTGAACATGACAAGTTTTAGGTGTGCTTTTCCCATGTGTGGACATGAATGACACTATCCAACCTGACCACAACCCTTCAAACATGTCCAAGTTAACTAGAATGAACAACTGGAAGTCACATCAATATTGAAAAGGAATAACCAGCATCACACTGTGCATAGCACCATCAGTCAATCATAGCACTCCTGTCATTGCAATCCTATGAATTATCAAGAGTGGGACATGATTGATAAAGAGACCAACCGCAATGTTGGTACCATAAAAACAAACTGATATTCAGAACAGTGCTAAGGTTCCATGAGTCACAATCAGGAGCAGGATTGAAGTTCTGGCAGATACTCAGGGTGTCTTATATCAAGTGATATTGCTGTAACTGCTTCAATCATGGTCTCCTTTTGTTGTTCTGATGAATATATTATGTCTATTCACCAGTTTATCTTTACACTTTGTGTTACGCTGAGCAATTTCTCTGAAATAACCTGCATGTGTTACACCCCTACACCCTGCACATGGTACATTCTACAACCTGCATGTGGTACACACACCCTACAACCTGCATGTGGTACACACACCCTACAACCTTCATGTGGTACACCCCTACAACCTGCATGTGGTAACACCTTGCATGTGGTAACACCTTGCATGTGGTACATCACAACACTTTAAAATTGGTTTCATGTAGCAAGAATTCTCCCATAGCTTAAGTCTCTTGACACAGCCCTCACCACATTTGGTCAACTGCTTTATCTGCTCCTCATTTCCACATGAGCTCCATGGATCCTTTGAGGAACAAGATTTGAGGCTCACAATACAACAAATGTTTCTAAATTAGTGGGTTACTTAGTATCCCACCCTGCCCTAAAGGGTTAATACACCTAGTTCCAGCTCAGATCTTGTCAAGCAGCTACTGCTTAATTTAACTTATTTTTAACCTATTGAAAGTCAAAATGATGCACCATCCACAGATAAGAAAAAATTATTTATGGCCTGCTTTTCCTTCACTGAGAACTTTGATACTGATGACAGTGCTAAAGAAATTTAGAGACATCTATTCTCATGAGATGTTTGAAAAAAATTAGAACTTTGCAACATTGAGATTTTAATGACAGTATAACATGTGTTTGGTGCCGACACAATACAGAAAAAACTAAACCAGCTCTTCGACGTATGACATGAGATGACATTCATGTTTTGAACAAACATTCATTTGCTAAGGTGCAATATTTATCATGTGTTTTAGACAACTGGAACCTAATCTTTTCCTCTTAATTGCTCTTTTCTGTATTCAACTAAAATAAAAATACCCTCTTGCACCATAATTGTTTCAGAACTTTTATTCATTTTAATGCTTAGACTTAGATTTGAGGGCCAGCATTTGGCTGGAGCCTTTAGTTTCCTCTAATACACACAACAGAGTGGCATCCTAATATAAAGAAGTTTCTATCCTCCATAACCATTCAGCAAAACTCCTGCCTTGACACTTGTCTAAGTAGAGGAAATAATTTGCTAAAAATTATTCATCTATATATTCAAATGGACTATCACTGATACTAATGTTATGGAATTTAGTTATTATTTAATAAAAAATATTTGGAAAAGTTGCTGCTTGACAACTTTTGTCAGTAAAGCTTAGGACTTTAACAATTCATGTATTACACTGGGACATGTAGTGCAAAAACATGGCAACACTAGCATAACTAACCTAAATAACTAATAGTAATTATAATCCCTTATGGTAACTAAAATGCCTAATTTGTTCCCAAGACAATCTATACCCTTGTTTGCAAGCTCATCAACACAACTAGCAGAGATGCTACAACATGAAAATCTTGTTTTGTTTTGTCCATCCTGCAGAGCAACAGAGAACTATAGGTGACCTAATTTTAATTACTTAGTTGCCAGGTTCATGTCTGCTATTCAAGTATATCCAATGATGCCATTAACTTGCCCAGGAATTGTGAGAATTAAGCCCATGTAACACCAATATCAATCTTCTTATATCAGAAAACTGTAACCATTACAATATCTAAATTGAAAATCATTTTAGTGTGCAACAAATTATGTAATTCATGAAAAATTGTTAAAATTTGTAAATAGCCATGATATTTAAACATAACACAAGTCTTACCTGAAACATAAACAATAGAAAGCTTTCTCCTGCATGACCATCACATTATCCAAAAAAAAAAACATATACATACTGCATGACTATATTGAAAAAGTAACAAATGCTCAACAAAATCCTTAAGCAGTATATATTTTCAAAAATGTTACTTAATAAAAATTATATAATGTAAGAATTACTCAATAAAAAACATCACAGAAGAAAAACTTTGAGTTGATGCTCAGAATAGGAAACAAATGCAACACAAGTTTACTCAGCATTTGATTTCCAGAAGTTTATGTGAAGCAAGATAAATAACAAAATACCATGCTGGGTGATTACTTCTACAACCTTACTGCAACTCCCAAATTAAGCTACATATATATAACAAGGTCCTATGCAAAATACATGGCACACATCTCAATCTAAGTGATAACACTATCTGCTTATAGAAACTAGAAATAAGTCTGTTTATAGAAACTGGGAATAAGGAGTCTCACAACAAAAGATTGTACAAATCTTCATTTATATAGCCAATTAGAGCCTATCAAACTTCTAAAAGTGTTTGCTCTAGTTAGATGTGTAGTTTTTTAAACTTGCTTTTACATCCTTGACTGAATGAGAAGCAACACACATCTCAGTAACTCGGTAAACTGGATAATTCACTGAGCTGTCAACACATATTCAGCCTCATCAATATATGCCCCAGCAACACAGTAAACTGAACAACTTGTAGAACTGTAGGTATATATTTAGCTCCATCACTAACCTAACTTGCAATATATGTACCAAAATTTCCTCAAATTACTGTACTTTTTTAAACTTGTGGCAGTTTTCACTTGGTAAGCAACTGGAATACAACTATTCAAACCTTGGATTAAAAAAATCTATAATTTAGTAGAGATTAGATGGTGTCAAAACTGCAATTTGTCACCTCTTGAAATAATCACATTACAGGCGCTATGTCTGTCACTGCTGACAGGAGTAAGTTTACCTTAATGACGGTCATTCACTTGACTAGCTAACCAGTAATGCGATACGTGAAGAGGTTTATAGTTATAGAAGTGCCACTTAATATTTACGATGGTAAAACACAACCATCACATACTTGAATAATAACAACGAGGGAGCGCAAAAATCATTCTAATATCAAAAACCAATTCTAGAATCACAATTCATGATGAAAATACATCTTACATAGCGTCACAACGAATTGTTTAAAATGCAACTTTCATCCCGTCAAACTTACTAGCGAGAAAAAGTTAGTGTGGCAGTCTTCAAGGCTGGCCCCATTAGTCTGGGATAGCTGTGTATGCTGTGACATCATATATCCATTGTCAACACAACACTTGGATTGATTCCAACCCACACTAAAGGGATTTGTCTATAAAAATCAATATTTATAAACATTCACTCCATGGATCACACATCACACTTGGTAATGGCGGATAGGAAACGAGAGTACGTTCCAACAATGCACAGCACTCGAGCACTATGAAATAACCTACTTACGCACACAGCAGATTTGATCAATATTCAAGCAAGAGATTTGAATAAGTGCATATATTTCAGGAATGCTTTATGAAATATTATATTCGATGTTCAAACTTTTTCTTGTGCATATTTTCACCGACCATTTAACAATATATTGTATGCAATTTTTGAGTTAAGGACGAGCGGTTCCTGAAGTTGCTCCCCATTGGTCAATGCTAGTCACGTGACCTAAAACATCTGTGGTCATGTCAAAAAAGACGTAAACTTCACAAAACTAGTTTGAACATTTAGTTAATTATTTTTCAAATTCTACTTTAGATGTAATACAATTTTTTTGTCGTCAATATGCATAAAAAGGTGAATAATTATAAAAAAGAAACTCATTGTTTTTATTCACTAATATTTTGTTCAAGATATTTAGTGGGTATGCATGTGCATTACTTATGCAGACGTAATTCTAGAAACTCTATACAAACCGTATCGAACTTTACCACTTATTTCTCAAAATTCATCCCCATTATTTTAACAAAGTTTATTGACCAAAAATATATAGTTTCTCTATCCACTAGAACCTGGAGCTCAAACTATTGGTTCTTGACATCAAGTTACATATATTTAGGTGTCTAGGTACAACTTCTTGATATACAAGCGTAAAAGTCGTCATAATATTGCCTTTACTGTGTGTACTACCTGTAAATTTCAATAATAAGGCAGTAAAACTATCCTGACGTCATATGCGTCAGCTTTAACTGAATAAAGTGTTTTTTAATTCTCTTTCTTACGTTCAGGTAAGCTTACTGCTTTAAATTCAATTCGAATTTGATAAGGCTGTATCAATTGCAAATGAAGAACAGGTCTGTTTATTCTACATGACAAATGGAATCTTAAAACCAATGAGAACTTTTGACAGGACATGTCATACGAATACCCGAGTTGCGGTGACCAAAGTGCAAAGCATACTGGGTAGTTGTGATGTTGGTGCACCAAACAAAAGATGGAAAGACAATTTGAAGAAGTCTCTCAGGGCTTTTAACATTAAATCTTACGCCTTTGAACCACTCACGGCAGATTGCAAAGCGTGGGGCTCTATCTACTACTCTGTAGCGTACCATTTTCAAATTGAAAGACCACATACGACACCATAGGAAGACACAGATGTTGGATGTCTGGACTGTGGACGGCGGGGTGGCTCTTGAGAAATGATTTCAGGCAACACTGGCTTATAGGAGAAAAACTCTACGATGTCGGCCTTTTGTATATGTGTGTATTGAAGGAAGTTAAAGGCCGTTTAAAGACCCCAGCCAACGAGTTATAGTTACGTATGTTACGTGAGAAGGAAATGTAATAAACAAAAAGATTTCTACAGGATAAAAATGAAAATTTTAAGTTGAGTGTCACAGCCGTGGTACACTAAAGATGTTGAATTGCATCTTTGTCTTTGCATCGTGTCTGCAAAGATTTTAGAGATCCACAAAAAATGCTGAAATGTTACAACAAAATGTTAATCATTTCGTCAACAAACCTCTCACATCTCATGATTATCTGACTAATGTTATTCGAGTTTGAGTTGAGTAGTAATTTAAAACATCAGTTACGTTAGGTAGCTGTAAATCACAACTTGATACAGATATACAGCAATAATTATAAGCACAAATGTGGTTTTATTAAAAAAAAATGTACCTACATAAAATATGTTGTGTTATTACACAAAAAATAGCTAGTTATGGCAGCGATAGTTTAACCCAAAAAATGTCACTTCTTATTATTCACTCATAAGAAAGTACAAGAAATAAGAAGCATCCCGACTAAGGCATCTTTCAACACTACTAGCTAGTACACGGGTTTGTATATCTGTAACTGGGGCTGAAAGGGTTAATTATGACTATGCTTTTTTTCACTCATAGGTAGTTTAAGACAAAGTAATTAAACTTTTTCCAGTATTTGTGCTTGAAATATGAAAAACTTTGTTTATGATCTTAAAAATTGTGTAAAATATAAAGTAGGATACAGAACCCAAACGAAGATGCTGCTAACTGGATTGAAGATTTGATTATTTCATGCAGTTGAGTCAGTAAAGGTTCCCTGAAACGAAAATATATTTTGTGTTACCCCATTACTCCAATTTTTGTACTGAATATCACATAATAGAAGTCAATGAACTTTTCAATTTACTGAAATGCCAGCACTGCAAGTAACAATTATTTGTAAGCTGAATACGTCATATAAATACGGTGAATGAGAACAAGTCTTGAACATTACAAGAGATCACGTATTAATAAGTCACAAGTACTATAACAAATAGTTAATTACATTACAACAAATAATAAGCAAGTCCATGGGACACTTGTCGAGCTTAAATCAAAACCAGGATAAGAACTTTGAAGTTAGCTCTGTACGGCGTGAACGCGGTAGCTTACACGAGACTAAACGAGCAAGAGCTCGTAAACAAAATGAAGAATATCTTGGTAATAGTAGTGGAACCATGTTCAACAATTTGGTGAATTGTATCCGAGAACAATTTTAGAGAAATTCAAGAACATCTAAAAAGGTATCATCCATTCTCCTAATCTTAACAAAAATACTTATTGACAGCTTGTTAGGTCAAGAAATTATTGGGTATATAGAATAAAATCTAACCTTGAAGACCAACCACTGATAAGAATTATGACGGTAGAAAAAGCTACATTTGCTGGCCAGACAATGAATTACTCTGAGGCACAGAAAGGTTCATTAAAATACTTAGCTTGTTTTATGTCAGCTCTAAAATACGGGGCAAAAAACAATCAACAGACATGAAAAAATTATTCTACAAAACCTAAATATACGTAAGCGTAAGAAACAACAAATATGTATGAACTAAATATCAAATATCTATAATGACAAACACTTCACATTTGCCTGGAGTATCGTAGATTTCCATACTTGCATACGTAATGGCTTTAACTTCAGTTCCTTGAGGATGCTTGCTGATATCGAATGATTCTCCATGAAGTCTAGCAGTGATTTTGAAGGCATCTCTGTCAAAAGATGTTATTTCAACTTTTTTGGCAACTAGAAACGACGGCTCAGTACTGAACACAAAAAGACATTCATCAAGGAACTGGTACAGAAGAGATTCCAAATCATGGCCTTCAACTTCAATGTCTTCTGTTTGAGTGATGTCTACTTTGTCAAGTTCAGTCATGTAGCCGTACATGGCTGTTGCCACTTGCTCATAAGCCTCCTGCAGCGTGTCCCCCCATGCATGCAGCTGGACATCTGCAGGGTGGTCACGGTATTCGTATTTCACCTCACACGCGGCCATATTCCACTTCTTCAGGTCGCAAAAGTTTGTGGCCTGCAATAGTAGAAGTTAATGAGAACTCACAAAACATAGATACTAAACAGAGCACCATAATAAAAGCTTCTCAATAAAACATCCACTTATGATGTACACGAGAGAAGGATGTGCATTATTTTATGCCAGTGTTGGCCTAGTAGTCATCAGTTTTTAAGCCTCATCACTGAAGAGGTTATTGCATGGCTTGCATTTGACTTATCAGGGTGCCATATTTCCACACAATTTATCAGTTTTTTTAAATCATAACAAACGAATTGTTTCACAGATCTTGATTTGGCTACGCAGTATTCTAAAGCAAGATCAGTAATGCAGTGTCAGTAAGACACTGTACAGAGGAGATGTTAAGATTTCTATTTCTAAGATTACTTCTATGAGCTTGTGGTTGCATTGATTTAACATCATTTACTATCTTCATTAGAAATGTTCAGCAATGACTGTAGCAAGTGCAAGTATTCAGGTTGAATATTAAAATTGAAAATACACCAATGTTTTTATGAGAAGTATTTGTCTAATGGACCATAATCTAAATTAGACCACAGACCATCACTACTTTTAATGCCTAATTTTTGTGGGGGTTCATAATTCACGGAATATCACGGTCACAATTTTTGCACAGTTTCATAGAATTTTTTCTGCACATTTGTGGAATAATTTATGATATTCTGTAGCTGACAATTCAAAGTCCTGGACAATTCTTTATACCTTATTCTTCATGTTCAGTACCTTGCACTATTACAAACAAAGCTGAATTTTGAAATTTCTTATTAATATCCTCACAATAATCACTAATATGAACTACTTAAACTTATATAATAACAGTTTCATTAATTTTATATTCCTAGTAATTTCATTTTTACTTATGAAACAAAATACTTCAGTAACTCTGAAAATTTATTCACTGTAACTTGTACCTATAATGAAATACAATTGCTGGCCCTCTGATAAGCTCTTACAAATTAAAACTTCACTTGTATGTGAAATAAAAAACTTTTTCAAAATATATACAGTAGGTATAAAATTTAGTGAATTTGTTTCAAAATTTATTTAACCCATAATTTAACCTATCAAAATTACCACAATTATTTTAAAAGTCAAGTGTAGTGAATTGGTTTACAGAGCACAGTTACATCATTCCTGTATAGTTATGAAAAGGTGACAATAAGAGTAGTAAATTCAGAGCATGTAAACATGCAATTAAAAGGATTTGGGTATTTATTTTACTGACCTTATTTTCTAGTCCCTTAAAATAATGAAAAAAAAAAGACTTGTAGAAGATCTGATATAATCTTTTATGAGTTATAATTTGAGGTGGTTTTTAAGCCCCTACTTGTTGCTGCAGATGTTAAGATTTTTTCTTAGCGGCCTTCACACTAGAACCATTAATATTTTCCAAATCAGAGCTATACCACTAAACTAGACTGAGTCTTGACAGTAGTGATTTTAGAACTTTTTGAAGTTATTTTAGAAGAGTTTAATGATTTTCATAGCAATTCAAATGTACTGCTATATATCTGATTAACAATTCAAAAACATCTTGGTGCTTGGAATATATTACATCAACTACAAGAAGTAAAAGATATGAACAAACTGGAAGATAATACAACTTATTTTAAGTTTCAACTACATCATAGATTAAAGTACTGAAGAAGAAACAGATTTTAATATAAATATATACTAATTGTTGTACATATCAATTTTATTTTGCTTGTTACAAATCAATGTTTGTAAACAATAGTAAGCACAAATAACATCAAACACATTTCACACATATTGCACATTTTTATTTCATGATTACTGTTAGAGTAGCTCATGTATTACTAATCTCTTATGTCTTCTAAATACCAGCATCACTTGAGTACTTCTCAAGACACAGTTTTGAGTACCTGCATCACCCTCTCAGCACCACTTGAGTGCTTCTCAAGACACAGTTTTGAGTACCTGCATCACCCTCTCAGCACCACTTGAGTGCTTCTCAAGACACAGTTTTGAGTACCTGCATCACCCTCTCAGCACCACTTGAGTGCTTCTCAAGACACAGTTTTGAGTACCTGCATCACCCTCTCAGCACCACTAACTTACCTAGATTTGAGGGCCAGCTTTTGGCTGGGGCCTTTGTAAAGGCCTTCAATTCCCTGTACTACACACACATACAACAGGGTGGCATTCCTGAATTTTAACAATATAGTTTACTACTGGCATAACATTACAGTCTCATAAACCAAAAATTCCAAAACTGAGTTCTATACATTATATTTTAATTGAATTTTTACATTGAAATCTGACATATATGATCATTCAGACATTGTTAAGAATTGTAGCATCAAATAATCTGATGTTTTAATATCTTGAATTTTATTTTCTCAATTATCATATTTTATATCCGAACTAAGTATGATTAACAAAACTCACCTTCAAGTGATAGAATTGGCGTCTGACCAAGATGGTGCAATCTATGTGTCTTGCTCTGTTGGTAATTAAGACGTGATGGATAAATGATTGGTGAGGACTTCCTGTACAGTGTGCAGCCAACAGATATACATAGCAAGATATAAAATGCGCTTAGTTTATATCAATTCCTGAGGAACTGTAATTCTTCTATGAAATGATTGTACTGCTCTGATTTCAATCACACAATGGTTGTGTGTTTTTCTTATTGTTAATCTTGTAACTAAGAGGCATTTTCATGACATGGCGCAACCGGACCGGCTAATATTTCTTACGTTCTACCATGATCGTACGAACCAAAACGTCATCGGTATCAATAATGCTGAAACAGAGCGCAGACCCAGGATTATTTTTGTGTCTAC
The DNA here is from genome assembly GCA_006783055.1 of Trinorchestia longiramus. Lineage (NCBI taxonomy): Eukaryota > Metazoa > Arthropoda > Malacostraca > Amphipoda > Talitridae > Trinorchestia > Trinorchestia longiramus. The sequence goes on along the minus strand of VCRD01000830.1, from coordinate 63,345 downwards.
AGATATCTCAACTGAAGACAGGAATGTACAGGATGCTAAGACGTTCCGTAAATGTTCCCATTCTCTAGAATTGAGATTATTCTCTGAGCGCTATTTAAAATAGATTGTTAACTTTAACCATTGATTGTTTGAAATGTCATTTAAAAAAGTTAATAAATGATGTTCATGGTAGATTACAAACTACGTAATCAATAGTTTAGAGATACTAAAATAAGTCTTTTCAAGTAGTTGTGAACATCCTGATCATTTGCATAAAAAGATGTGGTTCATTGTTTTATATACGTAGTTAATTTTTATTTTAAACTGGTTTCGTAATTGCTACAAGTTTACTCAAGTTTTCATGTAGGTGGTACTAATAAGGCATTACATTCCTATATTTATAATTATTTGTGAGTGTGTATTATTATAAAACTAGATAGGTATGAAAAAATTTAGAAAATCTTGCATTATAACCGTGAATTTTTTTTTCTTTTAATTGTCAGGAATAATGACGCACAATTTCAAAAAATTTCTTCAAAGACACATGTGTTGGGCTCGTCAGATTTACGTCGCCGTTACTTCTCATTCAGCCAGCGAATGATTTTCAACGTGTAGTTGCTCAGCAAAATTTGTTGGCCTGTTTTATTTGTTCTGATCTTGCGCTCATAAAGTTAATAATTAACATGTCTGCTGAATTTATTGCACCTGTAATTCAGGACAATCCTGATGGTTGGGGTCCTTGTGATGTCCCCGAACAATTTAGAGATATGCCCTATCAGCCTTTTTCGAAAGGTGATCGGCTTGGAAAGGTGATGTATACCTAATCGTAATGTCCATGTGTACCTAATGTGCTCCTCTTTGCGTGCTGCATGTTTTTTAGATTAATTCTAACGATGTATAAATATACTGATCGCTTACAATGAATTGACGGTACAATGTTATAATGGAATAATTTATTTGATAATTTAATGGGTTTTAGAAGATGTCAGAGAAGCTAGTTACAGTGTCTGAATTTCTACTATTGATGAGCATGAGACCAAGACTAATTAAACTAAACTATTTCCTCAAACTTCCTGCTCATTCCTACAAGCCTCTGGCTGAAGTCTTAAACACAAGGATGGGATGCCACCCTGTTATATGTGTGTGTATGAGAGGGAATTAAAGTCATTACAAAGGCCCCACCCAGCACTGGCCCTCAAGTCTAAGTCTAAGAGCAGTCCCCTGAAACATCACTAATTTTAAGATGTTAGCATTAAGGATTGATAAAATAATGTACATGAAATGAGCATATGATTTAAATGAAGTTCCTCTCTTTTCTGATATAATTTAAGCTGTTGTGAGGTAGTATAATTTTGTTGCAGATTGTAAATCTGGGAACAAGTCTTGAGCCCATATTAAGTCTTATCATACAAGATGTTCATAATGGTCTGTGTAATGTTTTTTTTAAAGATTACAGGTTTTCCTTGACAACAGTACCCCGGCACATTGTTTTTTACAATTTTTCTTGATTTGTCAGGCATTTAATTTTGTAATTGTAACTTCTTAAATTTATTGGCAGTTGTGTTGATTATTTTGATTTCACTAAATCTATTCATTTTTAAACATTTATAAATATATATTGTTATTATTATTGCTTTTTATAAAAAATGTATATAAACAAATAGAGGACAGTTGACAATAATAAAGTATTAGTGCCTTTAAGTTTCATGTCAACCATCTTGATATGTAAATGATTAATGTGATACATGTATGTTTGTAGGTTTGGGCAAAAATAATCAAAGTATTGTAATAATTGTTCTGTGTTCAGGTATCAGATTGGACTGGTGCTACATATCAAGACCGTCGTTATGCAAGTAAGAATTTTATATGAGCTTTTCATTTTTTCCTCAGTTCATTTCTTCCATAATTATGCTTATTTTTTTCTAGGCTAGTAGTATGAATATTGTACATTTTTAGACATAGAGTAGGGCTTATACAGGGTGCACCTAAAGTGAGGTACCTCAGTTAAAGTGCATTTTTATATATAGAGTAAGGCTTATATAGGATGCACCAAAAATAAGGTACCTCTGTGAAGGCTAAATTGTTGGTACCACTGCCATGATACCAGCTTTGATATGCTCAATAAAGATACCTTACTTTGGACCCATCCTATAAAATATGAAATATATATTACAAAAAGATATTCAGTTGTTCATCTTCTTGGTGTCTTTGCCCTTCACTTGATTTCAAGTTTGATACATGAGTGTTATTTACCTATCAATGACTGTTATCTAATTATTAATTTAACTCTGAGCCACAGAAGTGGAATGTAAATGTTTACCAAGAACTTTTATCTGCTTTAGTTCTTGGCATTACATTTTATAACGCTCGTCTATTTCACTTCAGTCAAGTATACGTCTACATTTGGCAGCCAGCAGCAGTATGCTTACTACCATGAGGATGATGAAAATACCTTCAAGCAGGTCAGTTTTGTAACATGGTTGTCTAATCAAGTGCAGTTCTGCATGCATAATTCACATTGAATGTTAATGAGATTTTGTGTTTAGATTTATCTCTTGTTAATTGCACACATGTTGAGCTTTACTGTCAATTTAAATATCTGATATAATTCTTCAATAATGTTTTAGTTTTGTATTAGCAGAGTCTGATTTAAATGTCTTCTTACAAATTTATTTGGTGTTTTTTATTTACTGCAATTCAGTTACATTTGTAGTGGTAGAAATTAATTTCAGATATTTATGATGATACCATTAAGATACATCATTCTCCAAATTGATGATAACTGAATTTTGAATTTATGAGGCCAGTGTATGCTTATCAAACTGTGCAGTTAGACTTGCCTTGTAATATAGGTAGTTGAGAATAGGTGTTTTTAAGGGGAAAACAGTCGTAATGATGACTGTGCACCAAGGACTACTATAACTGTTATAGTAGTTCTTGCTGTGCACCTAATATCCTCTTATCCAATGTAAGTACAGTGGTCTTTACTGGAAAAAGCAGCCTTGTAAGCATCTGTACTTAATTGTTGATATTTTGACTGCCTAGAATACAGAGGAGTTTCAGTAAATTTATAATTAGTTCTGCACTCTTAATTTGCTTCACTGAATTACTGTGTGGCAGGTAACATGTGATGCACTAAATCTCTATGTGTAGGAATTAGTATCTTGTACAGGCTCTTGTGCTTACATTTGTGGTAAGTGTGCTAAAGTCTACGCTATATTTGTATGAGTGCAGGTGTTCAAGGCTAACGTACCCAAGCCGCCATACCAGCGTGGTCGCTACATGCGCAATGCCCGCATGCGTGGTGGGCGTGGCCGTGGCATGGGGGCTGGGCGTGGTGACAGCCACCTGCAGGTCCTCGGCAAGGGCAACAAGAGGGAGTGAGTATTAATTATGTGTTTACTAGCCAGTTCTCGTGAGAATTCCACGATAGAGATTTGACTAATTTGAAATTATGATGAAGATAAATGCATTAAAGATTTATGACGTATTGTTTTAATGAATATTTTTCAATAATGTATACAGAACTTCCATTCTGTATTTTATTTACCGATAACATGGACGTGTAAGAGAAGAAAACTAATAACGGATAAAATGGAGTATTCTATTGTGATCGGGCGCCTTTGGTATCCACAATACAATGCTTATACTACATGCATACCCATTCTGATTTCTGTTCAATAATTTTTCTTCAGTTACAGATAGGAAGTAATGGGATGGACACACACAGATACAGAGAGAGAGAGGGAGATATATTGTCTAATATATATAGAATAGTAGACCAGCGCTTAATGTACGAGGTGTATTCCTCTGTGTATTTTTAGGTATGTGTGATATTTTTTCCACCATACAAGCACCTGGCAAAGTGCAAGTCTTGAGTTTGCCTCTCCATGTTTTGTTGCAGTCAGAAGAAACGTTTGATCGCTGAGTGTTGTGAATTTTTCTTGTCTTTCCTAGAAGAGTTTAAAACAACTTGAAACAGAAGTGGGATCGTTTAAGAACAAAATTAATGAATGAAATTTGTTTCTGTGTAGTCAGTATAATCTTGCTTAAGGTTAGATAGTTCAGATTTTGTGCTATAGATTATGTTCAAGCCTCCATTGATTTCGCCCATTTTTATTTTTTTAATTACTCAATAGTTGAACTGAGTATTGAGCTTCATGTAGTATTGTCTAATGCCTGTCGTGTGCCTCACCAGAGTTTCTTTGGTTTAAATTTTTTAAATCCAGCTTGTCATTTGGCTTAGTTTGTGCTTTTTTTAATCTCCAAAAACAGTAGTTCCTACTGGGTGTGCTAGCACCTCATAGAAATGTGATTTACTCTGTTTTTTTCATTTGTTTCTCATTTGTGCGATGAGAATGAGGTAGAGTTCTGATTTGATGTTAGTGCTGAATATACAGGGTGTCCATAAAGTCTCAACAGCGCCTCTTTCACAAACAGTTTCTCTGAAACACACAAATGCAAAAGTGTGAATAAAAACTTAAATAAAGACTGAATACAATAGAGAAAATCTGAATAAAATATCTTATCAATTGCATTTGTAATAAATTTTTGAGATGGTAAAGAGACTTTATGCACACCCTGTACAATGAAAATTATTTACTCGATTGTTTTTGTTGCAGCCCGAAGTGGCAAAAGCAGAACCAGCAGCAACGCAGATGGCCATCTCGCTACCAGCAGCAGCTTAAGATCAGAGATGCTTCTGTGACTGTACGTCCAGACTGGAAGATCATCGAGGAGATGGATTTCCCCAGGCTTTCTGAGCTCTCTCTTCCTACAGTTGGCGAGCCTAAGGACTTGTTAGTCTATGCTTTTATTTGATGTACAGGGTGTCCATAAAGTCTCTTTGCCATTTTAAACATTTATTCATCGAAATGGTAAAGAGACATTATGGACACCTTGAATATTGTAACTGCTATACTTACGCTGTCACTTCCAGACTTGGGTGTCTCACAGGCTTGTGTTGAATGTTCTCAAGTATTGTTCAATTTAAAATAAAAACGTGGCATTGTGCATGCCCACTATCTTATCTTCGAGACATAGCTTTCATTTAGATTTATTTAAGAAGAATAACGTAAAAAACTAGCTACAACTGTAAAGGATTAAAAGTGCTTCGGGTTCTATTATATGTTGGCTCGGCTGCTATTATGGTGAATTTCACATGACTCACTTGATGTAACCTCTGCTTGTTGATCCCGTTAATTTTTGTACACTAGGATGTTGTGTGGCGCTATGGAATACTACGACAAGACTTACGATCGTGTAACTGTGAAGAACGAGAAGAAGCTTGAGCGAATCAACAGAATCTTCCATAAGGTCACCACCACCGACGACCCTTGCATTCGTCAGGTGCGTTTTTGGCCAGCTGGAGGCAAGCTGTGACGAGGCCTTCTCTAAACATAAGGACTTCTAATTCTTGTTATTACACTCCTCTTTCGTAATTGTCTCAGAGCTATTTACCAATATGCCTTTTAAAAAAAACTATTTCAATTTTCGCTTTTTCTACACTTGAATTGTTCGTCCATATCTATTCTTTGTTCAGCAATGGGAAATTGTACGCAAACGTTTCATCTTATTGATGGGCTTCCTATAGACAGCAGGCTGCTGGGTGTGCCTGTATTATTTTGTATGATACTAATTATTCAGACAGATAAGGCGTAAAAAAAGCATGCAAGAAATTGTTACTGCAGCACTACGGACTCGGTTTAGCATTAACATTTTTTTATTTGTAGCTGACGAAGGGCGAAGGCAACGTGTTTGCAACGGACGTGATCCTGGCCACGCTCATGTGCTGCACGCGTTCCGTTTATTCCTGGGACATTGTTGTGCAGAAAATTGGCGACAAACTCTTCTTTGACAAGAGGGACGACTCAGAGTTTGGTGAGGAACAGTTCAGAGTTCATTAACCCTTCAGCTCTCACTGATCCCATTTGAGGACAGGCTACAAAGCCTAAATTAGCCTAACGTCAAAGTTATTTCTCCACCGAACGAAACATTGCGTAATTTACCTCTTATATCTACACCTTTTTATTCCCAATTTAGAACGAAACATTTAGAATATAGGGCTAGTGTGAATGATTCCTAATGGACTTGACCTACTATATGTACATAGTATGATGGGAGCTAATGGATTAAGGAGGAATCTTAGTGAAAATGATAAAACAAATTGATTTTCTGTTTTTGAGTTGTAATTCTTATGGTGGCAAAAAAAGGACACGATCGTTTGTAGATATTGATTTTCTCTTTCAAAAACTCAATTTACTTTTGTTCTAGCATGGAAACTGTAGCAAGAGATCAATTTGGATCGAAAATGCAAAAAATACCGTATTTGCTTCTGAAATCGCCATTATTTAAAAAATGAGAAAAGGTACAAGAATAAAATGTGTTCTAAATCCAATTTTAACTACTATGTGGCGCTTATTTTCGCCGTACCGTGCATTTAAGCTTTTCACTAAAATGCCTCCTTTAATATGACGCTGTTTGCTGGCGTTGCGCTAGGACTCAATCATATGTAATGTAATAATAAGCCTAAATGCTGACCCACAGTTGTTTCTATGGAACAGGAACTGATGTGAAGCTTTTGTTTTCAAGTAAAATGAATTCGAATGTTTGATATGACAGGTCAACCGAACTACTGAACTCTATAAATTCATAACCTATACAGACTCAGAAGTGCAATCGTCTTCTGATTTGAAGGTTTTCATTCATTCGACGAATTGAATTTAAAATCATTCATAGAAGGTGAAAGCGTTTTGGTAAATACCGTCGTATGGATGAGATAGACAAAGTTAAGTTTAAACGAGAACCTGTGAGATTATTCTACAGTATTATTCCAGGGCTGTATCCAGGCTAAATTCTCGTTTGTTTGAAATATAGTATCGAACCATTGCGATGGAAAACACTAAAAGTAAATAATTCTTTTTAATCATGGTGTGAGTCGAATTATATCTTCATACGGAGAGAGATCGCCAGGAATGAAAATTGTATGATTGTGTTGCTTCTGTGTGCTGATGCCACTTCATATTGACCAGATTTACTGACCGTGAGCGAGACGTCAATTGAGCCTCCGCAGGATGAAGGTAACTCGCTTAACTCACCACGTCTGCTGTCTCTTGAGGCTACATTCATCAATCACAACTTCTCTCAACAAGTCCTTGTGTCGGTAAGTCTTTATTCGTCCACGTTCTGTTTTCTACTATTCATGTTACATGTTTAAATGCGCTCTATACTCGTTCTTTCTATGAAACAGGAAAAGAATTTTGAAAATAGGTCCGTAAGTAATAAAATCTAAGATGACCCCTTTGACTTAAAAAGATGTCATGCTACTCTAATAAAGCTTAGACTTGTTCAAAACTTTGGAATTTGCCATGAAGTAGAGATGTAAAATGATTCAAAAGTTATGAACTTTCTATTTAGTTTACACAACTGCACGGCATGTGCATTTTTTATTTTAGGACAAGAAGAAGCGGTACACGTTCCCCAACGAGAATCCGTTCCTGGACGACGACGAGGAGGACGAAGTGGCGCCTGTTGGGTACCGCTACCGCTGCTGGGATCTAGGAAACAACATCAAGCTTGTGGCCAGAACTGAACATGACGCTGTCCTGAAGATGCAGTCTGGTGAAGTCAACTTTATCAACATTAAGGTGAAGCAGTGAATAGGTTTTTGGCTCTTGACCCTTTCGCTACCGTTGGGTTGATATGTCCCGAACAAACTTTAAAAATCATTCCCTTTAGATCCATATTCTAAATGTTTTGTTCAAAGTTACGGCAAATTTACATAGAGATTAGTAAAGATAAATGGTAATTTACGCAATATTTTGATCAGTATGAAAGTAATTTGGTCGTGAAAGGGTTAATTTCCGTGTGTAATTTTGTTTGTGAAATTTGTATGGCACACCGAGTGCCAATAATATCTTTTGAGATTTTCTTTAAATAATCACCTCTTTGCTTGTAGCTTAATAGGAACAATTTTTCGAATGCTCATTAATACGCTTAGTGTTACAGTATTAAGCTATAGCTGTACTGTAAGGCTGTAAGGTGAAGTGGGTCTGTGTATGAAGTTTGGAAGTAATTAAAATAACTTGAAATTTGAGGGATTGAAGAGCTTAGCAACAGTGAAAGGTGAGGGACTCCATCTGTTGCTACATTGAGGCTAAATTCTTGGAATAGACTTGTGAGAAGTTGATTTTCATGGAGCTAGATAACATAACTCGGCACTCTTTCCTTAGATCAGAGGATAGCTTTACTAGAAGATCATGTTTCTTTCAGGAAAAGGATCTCTGTTTTCTCGCCCCCGGTGGTTCTTTGATGGTTTGGTTAAAATATCAGACCTGAATGCATTTTAAGACCTTGGAGCTGTTTAATGGAGAAGCGTTCGTGTAGCTCTGTACTCTGGAACCTGAATACCAAGCTCACCACTGGCAGTATACACCTCACTTCACCACTAGGCCGCACAACAATAAAATTGTCATAAGGGTCAAATTATTTACCAAAAAAGGGACACTTTTGGTCATTATGGTTGAAATGCGGAATAAAATGGGTAATAAGTAAGCTCTTGTTTGTCGGCACCCACTGCTACGGATGACAAGTGGGAATATTTATTTCATAGTTATTGGTATTGATTTTTAGTTGTAAATAATCACGTATTGTCATGTTTTCGAAGTGTGTTCGTGTATGAGAATGTTGTGAGTATAGAAATACCAAATTTGATGCATATTTGTTAGAATGTCAGTATTATGGTAATTGTAATAAGAACAGTAATCTGATATTAATTTTAAAAGTAATAGCTGATTGTGATCTTAGAAGTTGTTGATGATAGTCGTAAGAGTGATGTTAATGGGATAAAATCTCATCTAATTCACTGATGTGACTGCCATATACAGTCTGGTCCATAAGTTACTGACCATTTTAAAAACGCTATAACTATAAAACTAGTTAACATGGATAAATGTTAACTGTTGGTAATATAAATATACAAAAAAAAATTTTTTAAGTTTTTTCTTCAATATAGAAGTAACTTAATCTCTCTACCATTCTTAGTTATATAGTTATGGCGTTTTTAAAAGGGTCAGTAAGTTATGGGTGACTCTGTAGTATTGGCTAGTGGTGATCATGGCTGTGTGTTTGTGTGTGGGCAGACGTTGAATGAATGGGACAGCCGCGTCAGCAACGGTGTGGACTGGAGGCAGAAACTGGACAGCCAGCGGGGAGCGGTGCTGGCTAATGAATTGCGCTGCAATGCTTTCAAGCTTGCCAAGTGGACCTGCCAAGCCTTGCTTGCTGGTTCTGACCAGATCAAGTTCGGGTGAGTGTCAAGTGGACCTGCCAAGCCTTGCTTGCAGGCTCTGACCAGATTAAGTTCGGGTGAGTGTCAAGTGGACCTGCCAAGCCTTGCTTGCTGGCTCTGACCAGATTAAGTTCGGGTGAGTGTCAAGTGGACCTGCCAAGCCTTGCTTGCTGGCTCTGACCAGATTAAGTTCGGGTGAGTGAGAGCGCTTGTTGCAGTGACAACGTTGTGTCTTTCTGGACTTTACGCTGCGTTGAGATGCTGTTTTGGCTTCTGTTCTGTATCTACTGTAGATTTAGTCGTGTTTAGGTAGTTCTTTTCTTTGCCGTTTTTACTTATTTTTCTCTTTTGTCAGTGTTCCATGGAACCAACTTTCTACACGAATAACTCTTATTTTTACTTAACCAATTTTGTACTTTATTTTTACCCTCGTTGAAATGCTTCATGTTACCCTTCCGTTCTTTGAGCGGAAGATGGTTGTGGAACTCAATTGATAAATTTTATATGATGGTATTGTTTCAAGTGTTAATAACAGTTTCACGAGACTTTTTCTCCCGACCCATCGAGTATTGCGTGCCTGTATTGCAGGTACGTGTCCCGTTACAACGTACGTGATTCGTCAAAGCACGTGATCCTGGGCACGGAGCAGTTCAAGCCACACGAGTTTGCAAACCAGATCAACCTGAACATGGACAACGCATGGGGCATCCTGCGGTGCATCATTGACCAGTGCATGCGGCTCCCTGACGGAAAATATCTCCTCATCAAGAACCCCATGAAGGTAAGCTACTCTCCGTGTACTGGCTCCTGAGTTCTTAAATTCAGTGCTAAATGATAGCGAGTGCAGAGGGTAGGAAAGTGATGCTGATTGAGTAACTTTGTCACTTGGCTTATGAGAGGCTTGTGAACAGGTTTGACCTTGCATTTCAGGATTTTAAGCTCTTATTTTGCTAATTTTCTGTTACTCAATGCAATTTTATGAACTTTAGAGAGTTCTATGATAACCTTCAGTTGTGTAATCGTTAATTCTGATGCAGATAAAAGTACTCCGTTTACTTCATATTAATTGAAATCTTACTTCATGAGAAACTTCTACTGATGTCCAAAAACTATATTTTTAGGAAATCAGGTTCATTGTGAAATGTCAAAAATTAAAAAGGGCAACTTTCCATGCCTGTTACACGTATGTAGAGTGATTTCCTGCATCTATGAGGGAAAGCTAATGAAGAGCATTGCTTTCATGTCTTGATCGTTGGTTGATCTGTTTTTGAGTGTAGTTTTTTTGCCCGCAGCAAGTGATTGATCTGTACGACATCCCGGACTCGACGTTCGAGTCAGAAGAGGAAGACAACAACGAGGAAGGCAAGGGCGACGGCAACGATAAGTAGCCTGGTGCTGCTGGTGCTGTGGTCTAGTCTCTGTTGTGAGGGAGTCTGCTGTTTGCTGAACGCTGGACTGGGAGTCGTGATGCCGCTTGTGCTCAGCCCCGTACATAGCCTGTATCATTTCTCTATGCTTCGGTTTCAAAGTACACATTGTTGGTTTGTTGGTACATCTTGCGTTCATCAGTATTATTTATAAATGAGCAGTTCACCTGAAATTTAATTTTATTGTAATTATTTACGTTGCCGTCACTTGTGAATCCAGAATTTGCTTCTGTTGCTGTGGTTATTTATGCCACTACTGAAATGAGTGTTGATCAGCCATGCCGACTGAACAGAGTTGTTTAGATGTTCCCTTATGTCGCTTATTCATTATTCATACAATAGGGTGTAATTTGTCTGTTAATATAATACCATATTGGTCATCAGCATTTAGTGGTTTCTCTTTCTTCAATTCGTGAGGTTTTACAAACTTGAAACTGCGCTGTCAATTTAGAGTTTTTTTCACGAACGCTTCATTTTTAGTTTTTGTTTGTTTTGTATGAGGTCATATATTTTTCTTGGGTGTCTAATGATCGTTTAGCTGCATTGCCTTCCTGCAAAATACACAGATTGAGACATTATAGTATTTTTTTGCCCTACAAATCGAGAGATGTGGTTTCAAGTTGAAGTTTATGAGGAATTCAGTTTCCTGGTTAATTTTCATCCCACAAATGAAACTTGCGGTTATGTTGCACTTTTCTGTTAGTTTTAAGCAGTTTTCAAAAAACGTTCGTTGAAGATGCAAGTCAGTGTGTCTTGGGAACATATATTCTGTGCGATTAGGTAATTTCCATAGTTCCTTACGAGAGAAATAGGCAGGTTAAGCTATTTAATTGAGCTACATAATGTACCGTGCCGTTTCGAATGGTTTCATGAGCTAACTACGACATTTAACAGCACTTGTCATGGCTGTTGATGGTTAAAGTGTTAAAATTAAGGAAGTCTTTCCATTAGTTTCAAATATTTATGCTTCAGGTAGCTGAGTCATTTCAATGAGCTACACTAACGTACGTTTTTTCCTGATGAATGTTTTGATGTAATTATCATTATCGATCTCTACTCCTTTCGAGGGTGGTCATCACGAACTTTTAGTTCAAGAACAATTAAATTAGCAAGGACAATTCAAGGCACAGTTGCTCACATCAACCTCGTGCGCTCTGCTGCAAGTCCCCTTGTGCTCCTATTTACCCTCTTCTGTGTACTCCTAACATTCCTATTGTGAGGAGTGAGTTTTGTCCTTTTTTTATTGCTCGCTGACATGAAATTGTGTTCATCGAGTTGATGTATTTGAGTATAATAGAACGAACAACGCTCACAAATTCTATTCAATTTATGGTCCAGTAGAAACTTCATTAGCTTTTAAGTTCTCTGTTTATTGGCCGCCCATATGAATTATGGTTAAAATCACCCTTGTTCAGAATTGAGCTTACCAACGTAGTGGACGATCATCGATTTTATTTGTGTTTCTAAAAAGAAGACTGTCCAATATACAGGTATGAATGGAAAATTCGAAGACAATTTCTCCTGAATATCTTACAACAGTGGATAGGTTCTTCAGATACGGAACTGAGGAAAATTGTTACGAATAAACAGTTTTTACAATTAGGATGCGAATTCATTGTTGAAACCCAAAGTGATTCTTTTAAGCAAGGGTTGTTTCGGTAAGGTACGTAGATGCAGAGAAACAGGAGGGATTCTTCTTCTAAAACGGTGCGATGACAAGGTGTAATTAGGAGGACTAGACAAGTCCTTATTTCACTCAAAATAATTCCAAAACTCGAGAAAAGGAAAGAGTGACTTTCCGAGGCCTGAGGGTTTGAAAACCTCGTTAACGGTAAGTTGGATACGACTTCGATATATTTTGCACCAGTGAAATGGTCTGAAGTAAATGAACCTAGGTTAATTAAAAATGCGATTCCAAAAGCTGTATTTGTTACTCGAATATGGTTGGAATTTTACGAAATTTGATAGAGCGTGCACAGAGTGAGAAAGCCCAAGTTATCTTGTTGCAAGTTTCGACAGCAGGCTGCATCTGATCATTGCTCCTTCGTGCTGCAAAGTAGCATGCACCATCTAATTTTCGGTACCAAACACGACTTCACTCATTTATTTGCTGTGTATCAAACATAACAAGAAGCGTTGTTCTTTACTAAATTCTTCGATCAGCTTGACGATAACGGTTCTTCTACAGATGAGTAATGTACTCTTTTTTTTGTACATTAGTAAAACACGTCTGGGTGCCATCTTCCTGTTCGTATTTCCAAACGGAGAATTTAACCTCGCCAAAATCTTAGGTGCAACTGTGAATCAGTGACTGATAATTCCACGCCAACATATTCATTTGCCTGCAATGATATTACTATCTACCAGCCCTAATTTTAGTTCTCCGGCAAGTACCAGACCGTAAATCCCCGTACGCCGCTGTGTCTGAGCTTCAGGCATGTATCAGTGACGTCACAAGCATCAGATGACGCACAACGCACAGCTAGAAGCGTGAAGAGACGTACGCAGTTCTGCAAAAACTTGTCCGGGTGCATTACTTCTGTAAAATGCGGGACAAAGTCTCAGCAACGTCTGCCCCCTTATGCATGACACCGTTAATACAGTGTGACAACATAACTTCCTTTTTTTAAATGCGTTTTACTTTGAAAAAAGGAAGTTATGTTGCCGCACTTGTACAATATCCCGAAGCGAATTCAGTGTTACTAACGAGTGAAGAATTACTCATCAGTCATATCAAATTTCCTTTTAATGAATGTCTTCCGTAGTCAGGTGAACTTTAACCCTGTAGTGACGAAAAGGACCATACGGTCCTCATTTACGGTCTTTGGAAGAATTGTTCTAATAATTAAACAGTGAGCAATATGAGGTTGCTACTAGGTTTGAACCCGGCGGCATGTTACAGCGTCGTTCTTTTGGCTGCCTGGCTCTCAGCGTGCTTCATTGCATCAGTGTACAGACGGTCTTTGTGAGCTTAAACGTAGAAACTAGAAAAAGAAATTTGTCGGTTAAGGGTTAAATCTGAATGCCTATTTCTAGTTCGATGTGAAGTAGAAATTTTTCGGATAACTCGATTTTATTTGATTCGAGATGGCAAAATACTTGAAACGAAATTTTAATTCATGCCCACTTGCCTATGATATTCTTGCATGAACTTGAAATATCTACTTTAGAATATATTTTGAAAAAGGGCGTTTAACAACAATTTACATGTTTTGGATTCAAAACTTGTTTTTGAACAGAGTTCGTGAAATGAAGTATATTTTTAGATTCCAAACTTATGAGTTTTTTAGTTTGCCGTTTAGGACGAATTTTTATAATGTCTTCTTGGGAAATTTCTTTAGACTACGATACTTAATACTTGAACTTCGGTGCTCTGCTTGAAAATACTTCACAATGCAATCACTTCCGGCCGCTTGATTATTGCCTCTCCTTGTCTCTCGCCGCTCTTGTCGCCACCAACATTTTTACTTACATTTTCAATCTCAATTCTAAACCGAAATACTCTGATGAAGAATGTTTTTAATGTAGCCTGCTGCTCCTAGTTCTCAGTTACTGTCATTTTAAGAGCTTTCTGTCTCACTAAAATAATTGCCAATTTTGATGGGTGATGCCCCATTGGATAGAGCGATTTATTCTTTTCTGAATCTTCCTTCATCTGTAAGCTTCAATAGAATTTCAGGAGCTTTCTACTTTTCCAAAGTATTTTGTAACAACGTGTTTGCTTAAAGCAGTCGTCCACCATCAATCAGTCCGTCTTGCTTCCGTAATTCTCCTGCCTTGAAGTATTCATCCTTGATAAATCAGGCAGTCCAGCTCGAAACTTCCCCTCTCTTTCAAAAGCGTGTGTTCTCTATGACTGTGCCAGTTGTACCCCCTTCCTCTCATTCTTCAAAGAGATGGTATCAGTACTACACTATGCGAGGGACCTCAAAGATCAAACCTTATGAAGTTGCTCATTCGTTGTCGTGTTGATTATACAGTTATGTTGAAGTATTTTCCGAGAAAATTCTCTCATAGCTAGGAGATAAAAATTGTTTTTAAGACGCTGAAAAAACAGGTGAACCACTCGGAAAATTTGTTAACACATGAAGAGAAACTTTAAACATTTATATGCTCTGAAATCTGTCACAAAATGAAACGCAGATAATGAACCCGTTTCGGTAATTTAACGTACAGAAACAGGGCAAATTATTTACGAAGTATCCAAATGAATTATTTTTCCTTCTTGTTATTTAAATTCTGCTTGTTTTCGAACTTTTCTGATCCTCACAAGGAGAGCTTTTACTGCAAAAATATATTTACGGTATTGTTACACAAAAAATTTATCTTTTATAATAACTGCAAAGCGACGTAAACACGCACATAACGGTTTCAATTTTTTCCCCTCAATTAATGAAGAGCTAATGAATATTTGTAATACATGATAAAAAAACGAAGATAACGTTTCAATTTTAATTGCTATTCAATACTATTAAATGCGTTTCAAACTTCCGAGTGTCAATTTCGTAAAATTAGTGATTTCATGAACACTTGCCAGAATTCTGAACACTTGTTTGAACAGACGCTTCTGTAACGGTGCTTGGAGAACTAGATTTCGACTGTACTGTTAGAAGCCAATGCCATTCATGATACAAATTTAACATGCTCAATTTATTTGATTACTCTTTTCATTACTATTCCTATATTACCGTTTGAATTTTTTAAAGTTTCCATGCGTGGTTTGCTTCTGAGTAGGAAACAAAAATGAGTTTGAGTATATCGAAACATCTCTTTATGATGCGAGTGAGTAATGGTAATGGAGAAATCTTAAAAAACATTTAAATATACTGAGAATGGGCTCATCATAAACAAACAATTGACAAGTAACTTAAAACAAATACTCCACTCGAAGCTTATCTAGAAAAATCCAGACAACTAGTGTTAACTATGAATCACTCTCAGAAAATCATGCTTTGACTATCCTGTGAGCGGATATGATCTGTATTCAACTATTATGATGTATAAGTGTTTTAGGAGGCGAAGGTCAAAGTATACCGAACAGGATTTTGAACTTTACATTTGTCGATGCTCATTGTTTCCAAAAGTTATTTGTATGAATTCTGTTGTTTCTAGAATGGGCAGAAGAATCAATAAGTCAACTCGTCCAAATGGCGTTAACAGTAGATCATATCAAAAGCCCGTACCTACGTATATATATACTGATAACCCGTACACTGCGTTCACAATGTGCACAACAAAAATTAAGAATGAAGGGAGATTGCACACCACGCTGGAAAATATCTTTGAGATGAATGAGGGATCCTGTGAAGTGTTTTTTGCTAATGATACGCATAGTCTTTACTAAAAAATGATTGTTTTTCTTTCTATCTGAGAATCTGTAGAGCGATTTCTTCAATACTTCAATGTTTTTTCTAAAAAGTTCATTCGTAATCTATTGGTTTCTTAAAATAATTTACGCTGTAGAATGAAATATTTTCCAGCTAAGACAGGCCAGTTTTGAAGAGTTTATGAAAGTAAATTTTCTATGATAGCCTAGGCTGTAACATCAACACAACACGGCAACATCACGCGCGTTGCACCCACAAAACCGGCCAGGCACAGCCAGTTAACAGGCCCAGGTAAGCTCTAGGAAAAGGTTAGGTGTCTGTCTGTGAATGCTATTGGATAGCTGCCACGCAACATACTCGTGAGATGGATGAGCAGTGATGTTGAGGTAATTAGATGCGGATTTAAATGACAATTTTTTAACTTCTGCACCATGAGACTCCTTGTTTTAATCACACGCTATTATAACTATTCTTTGACATTTACGGCGATCGGACGGTAGAACTACACCTGAGTTTGACTTGTGAAACTGCCTGTTAATAAGATACATCTTCCATACGTTTGACTCTCAATTATATTTCGATAGAAAAATGCTATTCACATGGTTGCTTGTAATGCTACTTATGAAATTTTGTGCCCTCACAGCATTTAGCTTTATCTCCGTTATGGTTCAAAAGCCATTTGATAATGGGAATTGGTGTTCTATGCTTACCTTAGGAAGTAATCCTATTATTAAGCTGTAGATGTTGAAGTCTTCCTATGGCAATCAGAGAATTTCATCTCTCATAAATGTGGTCGATCTCTTCATACAGTAGCTACAAGTTAGACTTACAGAAATATGAACTAATTTCTCGTGAGATGACAGCAGTCAAAACGTGTAGAAACCTAACTTTAGATGTGTTTTGTTTTGTTGTGCATGGTCTAGTCGGGCTGACGACAGAACTACTTGCTTTATTCGCTCATTTGCATGTTTTATACTGTACTCGACATGTGTCAGAGTGAATCCGCCAACGGATATGGAGGTTGTATAGACTAATTCCAACTGTAAAAAAGGGTAGACATCTACGATTGTGCCTTTTGTGTTAGACAAAAAGAAAACAAAATTAGGCTCTACAGGACCAAAAGTTGAACGCATTCCTAAAATGTAAGAAATTCGGTGATCGATGATTGGGTTCGTTTAAGGCCTGAGTTTTCTCGTCATATACTCAGGATTATAGAGTGGAATGACTATTCAAAAAGTATTGATGAGTATTATTTTCATACGGTAAATTGATTCTCGCCGATTCTACTGATTCTGAGAAGCCGCTTCACTAAATCGATGTTGCAAATTTTCTTCCTGTTCCTCAATGCCACATCGACACAACAAATGAAAAGTGCTATGCATGTGCTGTTAGAAGCTTAAAATTGATTAAACTCACGACATAGAAGTTTCCCTATAAGCAAAATTTGAAAATGAAAACACAGTTAGATTAAAACAATCTCTCTGACGGAGATTTTATAGACAGAAAGAATTAGTAGCCTTGCAGGGAATTAAATTCCTGACATTGATGTGCTCATTTCCTAGCTCGTTTATGGTAAAACTAGTGTACCCGTGCCATTAAAAATGATGGCAACTCTGGTGTATAATAAACACTTAGAATACAGTATTTTTGACACCCGTGTAGTGTACCCGTGCCATCAAAAATGATGACAAATACTGTTGGAAAGATCTAATCTTATGCTAAGA
Organism: Trinorchestia longiramus; assembly: GCA_006783055.1. Classification (NCBI taxonomy): domain Eukaryota; kingdom Metazoa; phylum Arthropoda; class Malacostraca; order Amphipoda; family Talitridae; genus Trinorchestia; species Trinorchestia longiramus. The sequence goes on along the minus strand of VCRD01000830.1, from coordinate 45,599 downwards.
ATGACCGTCGTGTGTTTATATATTTATTTATTTTTTGATATGTTTCGAGTCACTTTAAAAAAAATTAGAGAGATCCAGAGCCTTATATACTCGAGTCCGTATCGTGGATACCGAGTTCGGCGGGGTATTGCCCTATGATTCGGGTTACCCTATGACTAGGAATGTTGTCATTAAAGAAATACTCAATTAAAACGTTTGTCCTTCGTAAATATATATAAAACTAAATATATTGCATTGCATTCTTATATGTAATTTTATTTAATATCTTTCCAACAGTATTTACCATCATTTTTGATGGCACGGGTATTATCACAAAATGTCTGCCGTTATTTTTGACGGCTGGGTACACTAGTATTAAATAAAATTACAGTGGAGTTTCCATGCTTAAGCTTATTTCAAAGGTAACTTATTTTTCTTGAGACAGTAATAAACACTCAGAATACAGTATTTTTGAGCCGCAGTAGAAGTAGTTATAGCCATTCGTGTCATATCCTAGATACAGAAATTCAGCATTACTGAAAGGCCAACTGCGAGCTTGTGTATGTATATTGTAATATGCAATACCCCACCGAACTCGGTATCCTCGATACGGACTCAAGTATATAAGGTTCTGGATCTTTCTAATTTTTTGGAAAGTGACTTATTATAGTGCATTTGTACAGCGCAAATGAGTGTATTAATTTACCAGTGAACTAAAACCAAGACCGCCAGTGCTAATTTCTACGTATCTATTCTTCAGAGCGTGTTACGAAACATATAAATAAATCTGTACTATAATAAGAGCCACGTCCATCCGTCCGTCTGTCCGTGTGTCACACTCTTCTAATCGATAGCTTTGATAGTAACGAGGATAAAGCTTAAGAAATACAAGAAATCATTCTATTGCATTATTTTTCTGTGGCAATTCAATTCCCTTTTACTTGAATTATGGTATCCAGAATACACAATCGGTTTATTTTTACAAATAGAAATTTTATTTGGACCTTTTTCTTTTGAAATACATCATGATGCTTTGATATTTTTAATTGATAATGCGAAAAGAAATGTTTTAAATTAGTTAGACCAGTAACCTGGCTACCACTTAGTATAAGGCCAAAGATTTTGGAAATTGAGTTATTGTTTTCGGAATTGTGATTTTCTTGAAAATGGTTTTAAAAAAGTACCTTACATACTTATGGGCCATCCTGTATAATAGACGCTCTTACGGATTTAGATAAGAGGAAATTTCGTAGGGTATACATGTATTGTAAGCATTGTATTGTGGATACCAAAGGCACATCCATCAATGAGGAAACTCTTTCGCAAAGCCCGCGTCCACTGGCAAATTAAAATGAAAAATTTAGTAAAAACCTTGATTTTTCACGTGTGGATCTAGTAAATATATAAACACACGACGGTCATGTTTTGTATAAGATTAGATTAGAAGTTTATATTTGGTCCAAATGAGATTCTCAATTGCTTTCGCTGAGCGAGGGTCTGCCGACGACGAAGGCATGGTCAGGTCATGTTAGGTTAGGTCACTTCCCACTCGTGTGGCGGATGCGCGGGGCTCTTAAGATGACTTCAGTAACAGCTTATGTAGCCTGCTCTGTCACTGGGACTCTTCCCTGTCACAGTTGCAGCGCTGCCAGAAAGTTTAGTTACTTTGCGCATGCCTGCACGAGCACTCATAGAACTGATAACCTTTGCAACATATATGGAAGCATAGAAAGTTTCTTGATGAATAAAATAATTGGGAGATTGTAGCAAGCGTTCATGACGCTCTACCCCGGAGAGACTTTTATTTTCTGATTTCAAAATTTGTTCCTACTTCTTCAGACGCTGCTGTTACAGAGATTTCTTTCTTACGAGGGCTACCCATAGAACACATAGAAGCCTGATACCACATGCACATTAAACTGGCAAGAACTTGCACAAACTTTATAACATAGACGATAGTGCTTTTCCAATGATATGAAGGTCTCTTTAATAGGTTTGCATATTTAGTTTAGTTTGCATATTGTTCTTTAGTTCATCTTTAGCCCTTTGGCTCCTAGTACCTGTAAGATTAACTTAGACTCCTGATCTCTACTAAGAAGGGTGTGCTGATAGGACTTGTCCTCATACAACAAACATTTATGTCTCTAGAGAAAACTTGTCATTCACACTAGAATAAATTTATTCATCAATAGGAACTCAGTTATTAGTCTTTAAAGTAATTATACAAGTTCTCCATTTATAAGTCCAGTTTAAATCCCTCTAATTATTTTCCCTAAATGTTGGTATAATATAGTGATAACTTAATAACTGAGGAGCCAGAGATAGTATTGCAACTATTATATATTCATGCACAAAATGGAAAATTCTGTTCTTTAAGCGAACTTTACAAATCGGTAGGAGTTCAGCACACCAGAATTCAGCACAACTCCTACGACAGAATTCATCAGCACTCCTACAACAGAATTCATCAGCACTCCTACTACAGAATTCATCAGCACTCCTACAACAGAATTCATCAGCAGTCCTACAACAGAATTCATCAGCACTCCTACAACAGAATTCATCAGCACTCCTACAACAGAATTCATCAGCACTCCTACAACAGAATTCATCAGCACTCCTACAACAGAATTCATCAGCACTCCTACAACAGAATTCATCAGCACTCCTACAACAGAATTCATCAGCACTCCTACTACAGAATTTAGCACGACTCCTACCATGGAAATCCATACTACTTCTACCATGAACGTCAACACTACTCCTACTATGGCCTTTAACATCACTCCTAACATGGAATTTACTTCCACTTGTACTACTGACTTTAACAGCACGTAATGCATGGATTCCAATCCTCACACGAACTTTAGCACCACTCCTACCATGACTCCCACAATGACTCCCACCACTCCTACCATGACTCCCACAATGACTCCCACCACTCCTACCATGACTCCCACAATGACTCCCACCACAAAGGAACTTGACTCCCACCACTCCTACAATGGTGCGCCTCCCCGTCCATATTAAGAGTTTCTATCTGACCTGCAATATTGCACACTACCCTTTGTAAGCGCAGATCGATTCTAAATAAAATGATCCTCTTTTTCAATCGTATGGATTTCTCAATTAAAACATGAAAGTATCGACATTTAGATCTGAAGGCCAAGGTCAGGTGGCAGTGTTGCTCAGGAAATGTAAGAAAATAGGAAAATTCGCAGAAAAAAATTATTTAACATGATTTTAGTCAAAAACAAGACGTATGTATGTTTTATTCTTTTATATTTTGAACGTGCTTTGAATATTTGAAGTAATGAGAAAGACCATGGTTTAGAAAAAAAATGCAGAAACAATAATTTATTACAGTATATTGCATTGAAACTAGTGCAGTTTGCAGATTAAAAACTCGGACAGATATTTCCTCTACGAAGATGAGCTATACGGCATATTAATTAAATTCTGCAGAGCTTCCACCTCAGAGGTAATTGTATTCGCTAAAAACTATATTTCTAAACAATGCGAGTGCTTATGTGTGAAAACAAATGCTAGAATCTTACTAGAAATACAACATAAAGAACGCAACTTGTCCAGGCGTATAGTTTTAGTCAGCAATGTTGCCGGCACCTCTCGCGATATTTTGCTGCTTTATATACGGTGCGGCACCACGACCTCCTTTTCTTCACTGCGCTTTGCTTTGAAGAAAGGAAGTTATCTTGCCGCACCCTGTACGAGCAAAGTTACACGTACAACGAACAATAATGGCGGGCGATATCGATAACTGAAATTCTTGGTCAGACTTTGATGTATGTGAGTCTGTGTGATCTAATATCCTAACTGTTGTTAACTACTGAACGAATTAATTCCATGTTCAGTAGACGAATTATTATAATAAATAAATAAATTCATATTTCAAATGAGGGAAAGAATCTCAGGAATGCAATGCATACCAAATGTTATAACTTCTTGCCTTGCCTCATGTTGTACCTTTTGAAACACAAACTTATAGAATTATGATAAACCTTTCTCTGACTAACTGTTTAGGACTTTAGGTCATGGCGATTAATTTACCTGCTTCGCAAATCCATGTGCAAATAAGTCGCTTTAAATACGAGTATTTCATGTTGGGGAACTTTTCGCGAATCTTATATTTTACTCAAGAATGGAATAGCATCTAAGCAACCTATTGTTATCCTCGTGTTCGTAAAGGCCCTTAGTCAAATGATGCTTCCGTACCAGGGATGTTGCGGGACGACTTCGGTGGGCAGGGGCGGCGTGCGTGCGCACCACCGCCAGTTGAGGGTTGGTTGCAAGTCCTAGTGAAAATCGCTGCAGTCCTGCGCATGAATTCGTTACGTTAACACGCCCTTACTCAGCTCTGACACTCATGTGTCTCTCATGTGCTTCAGCTACTGTTGATTCTTGTGTGTTTTGAGTATTTCACGGCTGTGAGATTTGTTGTTTTGTGGTCACCTACGTAGAAATCATTCTATTTATGAAATCATTATAAAACTTCATCACTACTCTAATTTAACTTCTCTATTGTTTTGTATCAAAACATAACATATAATAGTTGACTGAAAAAAATCATCAGTGCATTGGAGCCCTCAACGATGTCTGCAAAATCTGCAGAAGAAGAAAAAAGACCAACATGGAAAGATCGGATCATACACATGATAGCTTCCATATCAGTCGAGCCAGTAATGCTGCTCGATGGATTAGCTTATTCCAACATGGTGGTTTTAGTTGAAAATTTGCAAATCGACAAAATTTGCCACATCAACCTAAACAATTCGGCTGAGGTATGTGCGAATGTTTCGCAGTACCCTGACGTACGAAAAGCTCAGCAACAAGAAGTAAGCATATTCAGTATGTATAATGCTATTATTATGTCTATTATTCCGTTGTTCTTTATTTTATTTATGGGCGCATGGAGTGACAAGTACGGTAGAAAAGTCCCTCTCTGTGCTGCCATGCTAGGCCATACTATGTACTCCGCTGGGTACCTCCTCAACTCGTGGGTATGGCACTGGCCAGTTGAATATCTATTGATAGTTGGACTTCTGGAATCCTTAGGTGGAGGCGCAGTGTCGTTTTTGACAGCAGCGAACTCATACATCAGCGACGTTACGACGGAAGAATCGCGTACTTCTCGAGTTGGACTAGCGAACAGTATTTGGTTCCTTGGAGGTCCCATTGGAACCTTATTGGGAACCTATATTTACCGAGCAGGTGGCTATCAAGTGCTCTTTGGAACATCGCTTTTGATGCACATCACGGCAGCACTGTACATCATATTCTTGCTACCTGAGAGCCATGGTCCGTTTGCGGACAAGAAGCGTTTAAATAAAATTCTTGTTCCCAAACCTACACTGAAACTCAGCCAAAGTATCATCCAAGTTTATGGTCTTAGCCGAAGAAAGAAAAATCCTCTGGGAAACACAAAGAGTGAAGTTGAAAAAGCCCTGGATCAGATTACTATTAAAAAAATGATCTTGGATTTCTTCAACCCTCAACGCTTCGTGGACAGCTTTAGATGCACCCTGCGAAAGAGAGAAGGGAACGTCAGGATTTACATTCTCATGCTCATCCTCGCAAACCTACTCAGGAAAATCGGTCGAGGTGAGTGTTATTTTGCTATTGTCTTTTTGACGAAAGCATCATTGTTCCCAGCTGCATTGTGACTAACTCGTCAATGCATCTTCATCTTTTTCTGATTATGATAGCTATTTCGACCGGGAATTGAAGCTGTGTGTTGACGGTTAGACACTTTCCCTGTATTATGCATTTAGAAAAACACAGTAGATTATACTTGCATTTGTAGCACGAGAAACCCAGAAGAATCTTAAACTCAAAACAAAACACTTTTAATCGTGTTCTATCTCTGCTAATGTAAAATAATCAAAGTTACACAGCTTTTCGACGACAGCATCTTCCAGAGTAAAACTGGAAATACATTATTTTTCATAGAATAATAGGTTTCAAACGTAACTGTGAGAAACGCAGGTCAACACTACAACGCGTCTGTTGTAGGAGCAGTAACGTTGTTAATGGAGTAAGAAACTCGGTGGATGAAGCACTATTTGTGTCAGGGGAATTTTGTAGCAGCTTTGTCATTGGGGCACTTTTATGCGAACAACATTATCACTTGTGAGTTACGTGCTGTCTAGTATGGTGTTTCTTTGTTAAGTGTGTTTTGCTGGATGTAAGTTGAAATTATGGTTAAGATAAAGTTAGGTCAGTGTCATGTTTGAAAGGAGTGTAGAATAAATTCAGGCGACAAAATGAAGGTCATGTGTTATTAAGTTGAGTTAGCTTTGGTACCTCGATATAATATTTCATAGGTGCTAATTTTACATTGCAATTTACATCCATAGTTTACGCGACGAAAGTTAGAAAAAGTAGTCTCATTTGACAAAATAATGTTTCCCCAAGGAACGAATACCAAATACACTTTACCTGCTTCATCGTTAAAATCAATTTTTTGTTATTAGATACTGGACTACATTTAATTGCTAAAGCCGTGCTGTTATATATACGCAGAAGTCTTTTCGTTCCCACGAAAACACGCTGTGTTGTTGGGAGGTGCAACTGGAACACCATCTGATGATGGAGCACACGCTGCTGCTGGTACACTTGCTGCTGCTGGTACACTTGCTGCTGCTGGTACACTTGCTGCTGCTGGTACACTTGCTGCTGCCGCTGGTACACTTGCTGCTGGTAGTTCACTTGCTGCTACTGCTGGTACACTTGCTGCTGCTAGTACGCTTGTTTATGATAGAACACATGATAAGGAAAAGGTAACTTGCTGCTGGTACATTCATGGATTTCAGAACTCACAATGATGTTCAACACTCGGTGCCATTTGAGCACAAGTTGATGGTGGACCACACACTCATGCAAAGATGCACACTGCTGTTCAAACGAACACTGCAACTGGCGCTTATTTTGCTGCTGGAACCCGCGCTGCTGTGGAAGTAAAAACACACTCTATTTCACTACCTGCTGAAATACACATCAATGCTTCCCATGACCACGGCAGGCGTTGCTGGGAATAAGCTAGCACCGTCACGACGCTTCCAGCCTGTTACCCTTGACAATGTAGAGGACCTCGTCAAGGCGCTGTACAACCTTTGAAGTTAACGGTGTTGTAGCTGCACTGCATCTTCCTGATCATCCTCAATCAGAGAGGTGGAATTTTACTTTGTATTTGGCAGTGGTTATGATCATGATTTTTAGCTTCTTTGATTACATTTCTTGATATCGAAGCTTCTATAGCGTACACAAGAGCTCCCTCATTTTTCATACTTGGAAGCCAAACAGAATTAATGAACAATTTCCTACAAATATCAAAGTAAAATTTGATTTTAAAAATTATTCTCAACTCATGAGGATCTTAATTATAGATAGTCATTGTGAAATATTTTCAAAATAGGAAAAGGATAACGAAAATGAAATGTATATCATGTTTTTAGTTGTTAACAAAAACTTTTATATTCAGAAAGCCATCCGGGGTAGGTAACATATTCCAAATTAACTAGGAAAGAGTAATGTTTGTGCTATAGTTAACGGCGTGAAGGTAGGATAATTATTATAACATACGTTTTCTAAATCTAAGTTTAGAAGACACTAGTATTCGTCATTCTACGGACGATTACCCATTTAGTAGAAAGAAAGAAACTTTATTCCATTCAGGCATACATGTAATATATAGCGGGCCTTAAATTTTCAATGCTAACATCTCAAGACTAGCAATCATGCTTCCAGCGACTGTGTTTGTCCATCATGTAACTTGAGGTAGAGGCTTGTAGGAACACGTCGTGATGCTCTGTAGGAACACGTCGCGATGCTCTGTAGGAACACGTCGCGATGCTCTGTAGGAACACGTCGTGATGCTATGAAAACTTCAGGAAACAGTTAGTTCAAGTCGAGTCAGTCAGTCAGCCTTCCTGGTCCCTGCATCAGAAGCAGAGAAAATTTGAGGGACACATGTGAGAGTGAGCCTTCAAAACAAGGGACCCTTCAAAACAAGGGACGAGCCTTTAAAACATGGGACACATGTGTGAGAGCGAGCCTTCAAAACAAGGGACCTGGCAACGTAAGGACAGATCACTAACCACTAGAGCACAGTGGCAGGACCAGAGCGATTGCTATACATTCTCTGCAAACGTCGTGCCTCTTAAAATTCCATTTGGTAGCGCTCATCCAGGGGCACCCAGGCAGCGGGTAGTTCATGCGCCCTTCGCTTTCCAGTTTTTGCCCATGTAGTTGCAGAAGAGGAAACTCGTTCGCTGCATTGCCTGCGATCCCAGAGACTTCGTTGCCTCTTCTTCCGGTTTGTCCATGAACCGAAGTCTTTCTCTCGACGATTTATTCAAAATTTCAGTTTAAAACTATGCACTTCAGTTTCAATAATGAAGCTGCCTTAAATTTTTAAATGTTGATGAACTTGCTTTTCTCACGCAAAACGAGTATTTCTGAAAAACATTGCTTGGAAAGGATTACATTCTACTTTGTTTAAAGATATCTTTAGGAATTTACTCATTTAATCTAAAAATCTTATAATTATAATACATAGTTGATTTTTGATAAGAAAAATATATGTATTTTTTTGTGGGAGGGAAAGAACTTGTAACATCAATTTTCAAATACTTTTCAGCTGTACGAAGTTTTTATAGCTATGTGTTTAGATCTATGGATAATATTGTTTAGAATTTATGTGAGATGAGACCTATGTCATTTCCTGAATCCATTAAAGAGAGTTTGAAGCAATAGCCTTATATAACAAATAAAGCTTTTCAGTACTGAATAAAATCATTCATCGAGTAAAATAAAGTAACTATAAATTCTTGTGTCTCTGTAAACTAATATTTTTGTGTAAACTCAAAAATTTTTGTTATTAGGGTGGGAATTCTATTTTTAATAGCCTAGAAGATTTATTTCTCTGTATATTATGCGAAACATTGTTTACGACTTGTTTTGTATGGTATAATTATGTAGAGGGAGTACTAATCTCTTCATGCTCTAGTTATTATACACTACATGTAGCCCAATAGTTCTCATCGTTTATTCTTGGAGGATTCACTACGTGTTGTTTTGTGTCAAATCAATGTTTGATATTTTAGATTAAGTTCAGTGCTTACAGTTTTAGGAAATAGAATAGAGGAAGGTGATAGTGATGCAATAAAAATGATGTTTTACTGTCTAGGGCTTGTCACAATCTGGGTTGATGTTAGCTTAAAGGGCTCAAGTGGATAGCGAAAAAATTCAAATACAAGGATAATTGTCGCATCAGAAGAGCACTTTTTCACTAGTGATAAATACTGGTATCGCAGAAACCATTGCTGGGCAAAGTATATATCTGGGTTATTATGGAGTGGAAATGGGTGTTACTTTTTATAAGCGTAATTATCGATGTTACGCCATATTTTATCAGCGATACTAATGCACAAACATGCTGTTATACTAGTATCAGTTAGGATTTGGTATTGATTCAGAAAAGTTCCGAATTGAATAGATATTTTATGTAGTTAATAAACAAAAACTTTGGCATCAAAGTAGCATGGCCAGAGCCTCGACTTCAAAAACTTCAGAAAAATAATATTAAGTGATTAGCTCTGGCAACTTTATGAACTGCATCTGCAGTCGCCATATTTCTAAAATGATAACTGCTTGGTACCAGTAAACGCCTACAAATATGAAGTGTGTAGTTAAATGCAATTCATTTATAGTTACTGTAGCATATCCTAAATGATATGTAATGTAATTTCTGTATAAAGTTTATCTACAACCACTGGTTCTAACTGTAAAGTGGCCTACCTACATCCAGAACACCAGCATTTATCATAACATTGGTTCTAGTATACAAGCTTGCACCCATGATCCGAGAGTCTGTTCAAAGTATGACAACAGTGTCAGCTATTGTCATCATTCATTGCAGACTTGATGTTCCTAAATGGATGTCATTCATTCACCCTAGAATTAGCAGCATAGAAATGATAGATTAAATTATTAAATAAGGCGAGCTGGCCACAGTTTTACTCTTTGTTTTATTTTAAGTTCATAGTAGGAGTTCACACTACTGTTATTGAACGCTTTGGTAGTAAGACGGCTTTAAAATTCTATATTATTGACCACAGCTTTTGAAAATTACCAAGCCTACAATTGGTTACAAGAATGCTCTACCGATCTTCGGTTCCAATTTGCAATGTGATCTAAAAAAAATTCGAATTTATGCAGCTGATAGACTGCTGCGGTCATTCGCTCCATATTTCTTATGATGTAAATTAACTGGATACTTATTTCCTCTTATTGGGGTTTAAATGAATTGTCTACTCAGTAACAAACTGCAATAGTTTAGGTATTTCGAATGCTTTTTTAAATTTTTAAAGACATGGATTAAATACTTGAACTATTACAGTCTGTAATCTATTAAGTTTTTCCCCAAGATCTAAGTTCAATTCTGTTCCAATATGTTCTGATTTTTTTATTAAGACCCAAGTGGGGATTACAGTGCAAACTTGGACGTTTATAGTCATGAAATGTTACTGAACGCTTGATCGCTCTTGCATTTCGGATTTGGGCAATGGACTACAAGTATGGAGTTACTGCTTATTTTAAGTAATTTTTTAGAGAACGCACTTCATGCTCCGGTTAAGAGTCTTGTTGATGAAATAGGAACTTCTGCTCAAGCACACGTTTAGCATAAATACAGGTAAATCGCTTAGTGATCTCAGCTCTGTTAAAAAATGTATTCTTTTTGAAACTGCATCCTGCCCGTCGGACTTGAACTTTAAACCTTCTTTCCAAGACCGCAACCTTTCATTCGTGAAATACCAGGTATAGCTGTAGATGATCCCTGATACACGAGTATTTACTTTTACGAATTAAAAAGAAGCACTGCAAGTTAGAAAAAAACGATGGTGTACTATTCAATATTATGTGCTCAGAAAGTTCAGTTGTTTTCTGAAATACATTGAAATCTTCGAACCCAATGAGCTCCTACTCGTTCAGGACACCACTTGAAATGTGCCATAAGGAACCGTACGCGTATACTTCCGTCGGCTTAAGACTTTTTTGCCCCACAATTTCAATCTTAGGAAAAAACCACGATGACGAAATTATTTTACTATATTTGAGGTATGCTCTTGACACACCCAGACTTCACTCATTTCTTACTTTAAAATGAATGCCTATGTCAAGGCCGAACTCGTACAACATCGACTGTTTAATGGGCAGCCTCTGGCTGAAGTTTTTGTTTTATCTACAGTATTTTACATCGCTGTATTAACGAGCAGTTGGCATTTTCGTTCATGTACGGGACTTTATTTATTGATGTTGCGTTAATTCACTGCCTTTCAATATTTTCTATCTCTACTCTACATTTGTCTACATCTACTCGGGAGAGCGAGATGTTCAAAATATACTACTTGGTCCACCAGAACTTTTTCGTTTTGATCGATTGGTTTTGAGCTCGAGTTTTAGTGTTTTAGCAAATTTTGGTTGTGTCGTACATGAATAATTGTTTTACTGTACTGCAATGCGTAATTGGCCAGATTTCAGCTAAAAATAGACTCCCGTCTTTTTAACTCCTATGCGACCATAGCACATTTATAGTCGTGACGCAGCCCTGATTCAAAGTTCCTGCATTTCAATTTAGGATGAAACAAAGCGTGACGGAACTGTTGGGCAAGCATACTGCCCTATCTCTAGTCATGGGGAGATTCCCTCGAGATCGAAAGCAAATATGCGGCATTTCCTGAAGCAAAATATGGAAACACTTCAAAACTATCGTTGTTCTGGGCACACGAAGCTCTTCCGAGTGTTGCACACTGAGTTGCACGAAGCATGACTAATTTGTCAGGCGGATGAAATTTTCGAATGAAAAAAACATGAAGACATGGATGTGATGACCAGCAAACAGATTCAAACGATACGCTTTTCAGGAAGTAAGCATCCGGTAATGTTTAAATAATCATTGTACGTCTTTTTTCAGTTCCCATATTCATGATCACGTTTTCATGTATATAGATAGTGACAACGGAAAAAGTTAAACAAGATTTAATTCTGAGTATTATGAGTATTATTTACTGAAATCTAGATTAACAATTAAATTTCATATAAGAAATTGATATTTTAGGTATTGAATAATAAATGATAAAATCCCGGTTAACCTTTTTGGGTCCCGTGTAAATTGAATGTGCATTAAAAATCCCGAACTGTGTTAGAAATAAGGAAATATTAACTTTTTCCAATGTCTAGTTGAGGTTCTTGGTCTCTTCATTTTTGTTTTATTTTTATAGACGGTAAAACGACTTTCATTTTTTCCTGGCATATTCTTTGCTTGCATAGTTCTTCTTTAGAGCGCATATGCGCACAACTTTGTTATTCTACCTGTCGATTTAACATGGAAAATATTCTCATTTAACCATGTTGTGACTAGTAAATATTGCAAGTTTTGCATTATTTTCACAAATATTTAACTAGAATATTAAAAATTGTGATTAGTTTAATGGAAACTGTTGAACATAAAATAGGGATATTAGGTACGGACAGATAATCATCGTTCTCAGGTATTGGCATCATATATCATTAAATATTTAAAACAACTAGTGCTAGAAATCAGCCAGGTATCCAATTTCATTTGCGCACTGTATCTGAACTTCGTTTCTCTTCCTCATTAAGCAAATGAAGCATAAATGAATCATTCATTGCTGTGTAAATTTTCCATGAAAGGGGTTTCATCGCTGTTGTTTAAACTTAACACGTTTGTTGCGATGCGACCCACCGGTGGGTCACTGAGGTTAGGTTCTGTAATTTTTTCCAAGTCTTCTAGTGACTATGCGTACAAAGTGAAGTTTTACACCAATCAGGCAATCGCAACAAGCGTGTTAAATGAAATGTTTGCGTCGAAATCTAGTTGCAAACTGAAGCTAGATTTCGCTGCACATTCCTACCAGTTATGAAGAAGATTAGCCTCTTCGTCTAAAAACTCGAAGACCAGTACCCGTTTTTCTCATCTTGAATGACATTTATGTATTTTCTAATTCGCTTAATATACTTCAAACTCCTAGTTCTGGATTCGTTCATTAGGCGCCGTATTGTATTCTGCATTTTGTTAAATCTTAATCGGACTTGAGGGGGGCATCTTAGAGAAAAGCTTAACCCTTTAGCGACCAATTTGTTTTTTTAGTTTCTACATTTAAGCTCACAAAGACCGTCTATACACTGATGCAATGAAGCATGCTGAGAGCCAGGCAGCCAAAAGAACGACGCTGTAACATGCCGAAGCGTTCAAACCTAGTAGCAACCTCATATTGCTTACTGTTTAATTATTAGAACAATTCTCCTAAAGACCGTGAAAGGCAACCGAATAGTCCACTTGGTCGCTAAAGGGTTAAGTTTATATTTATTTCTTACAATTCACATTCTGCGTTTGGACTATCCTGAATGCTTTAAGTCTCGTCACGGCCTCACTCACGACCCCTGACAGTCTGTACACGAGCTGACGTCGACCTTCCGGTGACGAAACTAAGCTCTTTCAGCCACCAAGTCTATGCGCTTCCGAGCCAAAATTTTGCTCGTGATCTTTTCCAAAAGTTCAGAGTAACGATTTGTTTTGTGCTTTGTAATTTTACTTTTATAAATACTGAAGAAGTTTCCATGGAAGTATTGTGAACTATACTCCACAGAACTCGATTATAGTGAACTATACTCCACTTTCAATAATTATTGTAAGTTTACTTTATGGTATTTTTATGGAATTACGCACATGACATTTATCTTCATACTTCCATTACTTTGCTATTCGTTAGTCAAAAATTCTTAGAACTTTTGTCATTTTTGTCGGTAATCTTTTATTTACTAATGAACGTAATTTCATCCAAATAATCTGAAATGTATCCTCGTATCACTGGTACCTGAGAGTACAACCAGCTTGGTCGACCATCACCAGCTTGGTTGACTGGTGAGCGAATTCGCTTGCGATGCGAGAAGACCCGGGTTCGAGATCCGCTGCCGCGGTGGTCAGTTTGTGTATGACCATCGCTTGGCTAGAATTACGGCATGGGACTTGGGTACCAACCCAAGAATGGGCTGAAAGTCTCGTTCCTTTCACCTCATTCTATTTTAAGTGTGCTTTGCCTCATTAAGGTTCATTTCCCTCCCATCACAGCGGCAAGCGAGCGCCACTGAACACTTGGGTACTGCGTTATGTGTGGGTCCATGTAACTAAAATCCTCCTCAGCTTACAGCACGCATGAGATTAGCTATACACATGTGACTGAATAAACATTTTGTTTCCAGCTGGTGTGTTGTATGCTAGAGTATGAACATGCTGAATAACAACTTCCTAGTGTTGTACATTGTTACTCCTACACTGAAATTTCTTCGTTTGTCTGAAATCAAAGTTATTGGGAGGTTATTTTTACTGCATTATTAGCAAAAAAAAAGAATTTGAAGTGTCTTCTTGGTTGTGTTTGAGGTCTGACACTATCACTATAGTTTACGTTCAACAGGAATTGTGCTCGTTAACACGTTTGTTGCGATTGCCTAGCTGGTGCAAATCTTTACTTTGTACATACAGTCACTAGAAAGCTTTGAAAAAATTACAGAAATAACCTGAGTGACCCACCGGTGGGTCGCATCGCAACAAACATGCTAAAAAGCTTTAATATTACTACTAGTATTAGTAGGCCTGCATAAGCTATTTGTGGCTGCTCAAATGATTTGAGTTAGGTTCCTATAGAAGTAAAGAAAAACATTTTCTTCATTTATCTTTCAATGATTAAGTTGATTATGGCATCAAATTCTTCACTTAACCCTATCGGTCTAAGTTAAATTTAATTTTCTAGTATCAGCAAACATTACGGGTTTCGACCATTGACTTATTTTGTAACACTTTTCCATGTGACCATGAGAATTAGGAGGGGTCGCCAAAACACAAAGCTTCTAAATAGTTGAAGATGAGAAATGGATGAATGAAGAAAAATTCCCTAAAGCTGAATGTACTTAGTGAAAATTTATCGGGACACATGTGTGAGATTTATTACTCAAAGCAAGTGTATCATAAGAGTATCATCAAGTTGCATTGCAACCAAACTAAAATATATAGAATGATAATTACCGATGCAAGTTTTCATTCGACCGGTATTTCATTTCGACTACCTTATTTTACGTATTTTATAATGCTATAAAATATTTATTAGGTTCATTAACTCGTTCTAATAAGCTGGTTTTTAGTCTCGTATTGTTTAAATGAAAAGAAATTATGCCTGTCTCATCAAGGCTTTCAGTTATTTTAGTTGATGGATTGTTCGTTCCTACAGTACAGAACAGCTCATGTACAAATATGTTAAGAAATTATCATTGTCAATTTGACATTATAAATTTGAATTTAAATTTTTATGCGAACGCTTGAAAATCTTTCGGCTTCTAAATAATCGTTTCAGGGAATTTTATCCAGGGAGAGATCTAGCCAGTAAATAAAAGGAGCAAAATAAAATGGCCAAGCAAAGCGAATGCAGTCATTATATGAAGCTACAATACTAATTCGAAAGAGAAATGGTGGAATATTTTGATTTTCACGCACAAAGAAATCGTATTTAATGATTTGTGCTGGAAGGAAGAACCTTCAGAAGGATCTCTCTATGATTTAGGGTTTTTTTCTTCAAATTTACTCTTTATTTATTCGTTAATAGCTTGAAGCAAGATGCATCAATATTCATGGCCTTTGAAAAATACGAAAAACTACTGAAAAAGGTAAAGAAAGTGACTATTTTCTTGAATGTTTGAACTTTATTTTCATTTTTCAATAATAACATCCTTCAGGCTTACGAAAGAGAAGAAGAAGAGTGACAAGAAGAAATAATCCAAATGTAGAGAATACAATTACACTTTAACAAACGGAACTTGCGGAAGTGTTGTTGGGTCGTGAGGCCGATAAAAAATATTCACAAAGAAATGTTCTTAATTTTGTGAATATTTCAAAATTTTTATTTCAATTCAAACATTTCAAGGCTTTCATCTGTTTATTATGGATCACAAAACTACTAATAATCCAAATACAAAATTAGAGGATCTCCTGAGCATTTACGGGGACCTGAACAAAAGTTGATTGAATTCAACATTAGAAAAATGTTTTGAAATGATAGCTATTTTAACAGTAACTGAAAGATCTGTGGGCTCCAGAGCCCCTTCCTCTTTGAGGACACGGATCACGGCAGGTCAACTGCCCGACCTTGCGTCCTGACCCCTGCGACGGCTGAGTGATCGCGTGGTTCGTGTCCGCACAGTGAGTGCCTGGCACCACCTTAACCCTTTGAGATAAAAAAGGGATAAATGCATCTAAATTGGTGTGTTACTTAGAATCCTATCCTGCGCTAAAGGGTTAAGGCCGTTACGAAGGCCCCAGCCAAAGGCTGCCCCTCAAATCTAAGTCTAAGTCTAACCTCCGTCTTATAGCACGCCATTGCCTCTTTGCTCACAAAATTCTCTTCTTGCAATACTGGAACACACCTCAAAATCAGGCGTGCTTGTTTTCCCTTGAATGCTTCTCAGTTCTAGTGAAGTAGAAGCGTCTTTGTTCGTGTGTTGATAAAGAGAATTAGGCTTTCCATCTGCCGGCAGGCGTAAGGTCTTACGTAAACTTATGGATTTCACCTGGGACTCCTAGGGAGCATCGCAGACGCGTCGTTTGTGGTATTCAAAATCCAAGCTTGCAAGTTTTCGACTGCTAATCAGCAACTAAAGAATATTTTCTAATGAAAAAAAGGCCTTACGGAATCTCCGCTTAAAAAGTAAAAAAATAAGATCAATCATTATTTCTATGCTTTAGAAACAACAACATGTGTTTGAAGATTTAAAGATTTATACAAATAGAAACTCCATTGAATCTCTTGTAGGAAAAACTGTGCTTTTCGAATGTAAATCTGTCGCAGTATAGAAGCATGCAATCAATTGCCGATTTAACAGCTTCACGTAAAAGGTAAATGCTAGCTTTTTAGTAATTGCTGTAGATTTTGAATCATGTTATGATTTACCGGTAAACAATATTTTTTAGTTACTAAAACGAATGCTCAATCTTAAATTTTTATTGTTTTTGTAGTATGTGTTACCACTATTTACATTTAGTCTCTCAATTACGAACAGGTGTCTTATACTTAGTGCTTAGTGAAATATACTGTCAACATTATTATATTCATAGTTAACTCGACATTGTTGGTTGCAGGTGCCTACATGTACCTGTTCACACGCACAGTCCTGGACTGGGGCCCTGCGGACTACGGTGTGTGGGTTACTTACAAGAATATCGTCACGACTCTTGGTGAGTACCTGGATGAGGGTCAGCAATTGTGGTGTGTAGGGCACCTATAACATTGTCACCATTTTTGTTGTGCACCCGGACGTAGGTCAGCCATTGTGGTGTGTAGGGCACCTATAACATTGTCACCATTTTTGTTGTGAACCCGGACGTAGGTCAGCCATTGTGGTGTGTGGGGCACCTATGTATAACATCATCAAAACTCTGTCTTTGCAGGATGTAGACTGGTTGTTGCCGAGTCCAGTTCACTAAATAGCTGAGAACGCGGCGCAAGTCCTTGTTCGTTCGCTTCATCATGAAGTTAGGTCCGCTATTTTAGTGATCGCAAGGTATTTTTTGATTTAATTCCTTCTTACATTTCAAGCGAAAGAAGTACATAGTAGTACATAGAGCAGGCAGACCCAAAGATGCTAGATTTGAGAAGCCAGATGCAGAAAGAGATGAGGACTCGTTCAAAGAGACAAACGAACCTCATTTGACTCACCGAGAGACACAAAATTAGTTGTACTGTTTCATCAATAATGCAAGCACAATTTATATTTTCTTAGCTACGAATATTTTCATTCTTCTGGTGTTCTAATTTCCAGAACGAAGAAATTTAGGAAATGCGTCTTCATTAACTGTTGAAGCCATGAGATGCATTTCACACCCGATTGGTCGGAATACTATTCAATGATTTGTTTCTCGTATTGAAACTTCCCAGATTTCTCTCATGCGAAAGGCATTGCTAATAACATTCAATTTCCAGAATTGTCTTCATTTATCACTCGTCATTTCTTCATCTACTAACATTTATGTACTTTATTGAAATTTCCTAATAAATTTTCACTACGTTTAGCGGAGCTCCAGCAGAATTTTTACCCATAAATATTTTTTATTAATTAAATGAAAAAACATTCGTTCTGCATAATTAATTTGTTGATCTTCATGCTTCTTAAACATAATCATGGCAAAATAGTACTAGAAACTGAAAGATATTTGCTAACGAGAATCGAGCTTTAGAATATGAAATGTAAGATGTATTCATGTCTCTTATTTCGAACAATTTAGAAGTTGCATTACCATGCGAACTGTTAGCAGAGAGCCCTGCATTTGCAGAAACAGAAATAGTGCGCATAGTTATTGTTTTATTTGCGTCTCTATTCAGGGAGCCTTTAAGTCGATATAATTTGAAATTTACGAATTTTTGGTGAAAATAACGACACATCCAGAAAGTGAGTTGAAAACGGCCCCTAAAGTTAAATGTACGTTAAACATGAATTATTTGTTTAAAATAAATTGTAGCTTGCTGGTGTCAAAGATCGAAAGGATGTCATAGAAAATTATACATTATCTTCTAGTTTGAAGGAAATAGTGCATCATTTAATATTCTTGTTTTCATGTACATCCATGGATGAAAACTTGATCGTAACAATTTAATACCAGTCTTTGTTACTAAGAATTTATGATGCAGTCTTAGTCTAAATTGATAAGAATGTGTAAATTACAAATAGGTACAAGATTTTGCTTTCGTGATTTTATCTTTAGTACCCAGTTTCTTTTTGTCTATTCTTGAGTTTGGTGGTCGTATGAACGAGGTTTGTGACGAGAAATTCAAAACATGTCAAAGAGCGAAGGTAAACATGAGCTTGCTCCATTGCGAACTGTTTCCTGGTTATCCAAGCCGTACTTCCCATACAGGCATGAAAATATCAAACTTTCAACTTCAGCATGCTATTGTACCTACTAGGTACGAATACGTTTGACTTTTTGCTCAATTTTATTTCCGAACATTATGTCTTCCTGAACTTGATATAAAGTTTATCTCACCATTACTTCTTGGCAAAATTCACGACCAAATGTGTATCCCATTACTCTTGGTAAAGAAAGGTTACGGCTGTTGTGAAAGAATCACCATGTGCTTTTCACTCGTTTTTTCTGTTAGGGGATTTCTATTTATGTATGAAGGTGCACACTAGACGGCTTGTGAGTTTATATTACTATATTTCACATGATTTTCATATTAAGTGTTTCGTAACTTGGAGCAGAGAACTAACGTACGTACGTTCGGCCCCTGCAATCTGCTTGGAACGTGGGAATATGCATTTGTGTCTTGGGAAAAAATGAGGATGAAGGTCCGGGAGTGGAAGAGGGAGAGCAAAAAAAATTGGTCTTCGTTGGAAACATAAAAGCGCTCATCAAAAAGCCGGGCAGAGTTTAAATATCCCGGAATCTGTTAAAATGGCCACCAGTAGGTAGAGTAGACCATCGGTTGTAGACCACACACAGCATTGCAAATATCCGGTGTCCTTGCGATTAAATGAACTGAGGTAAATAAACTCTCATGGAGCTCGTTCTACAAATAAAATCAAAGGGGGCAAAAGGAAAAATGAATTACTTCAAAAGTCCTAGGCTCTCACAGTTTAAATTTTTGGGAACGAATCAAAGTTTTTTTTTTGCTAGGAAATAGGCATGAAGTGTCATGAATTGGAATTGTAAGGTGTGGGACAGGTATTCGAACTCGAACACGCCTGCAAAATAATCTTCGTATTTTCACGTGCAAAACTTGGCAAATGAAGGTGGATGCGTCTCAGGCATTTAGAGGTTTGGTGAATTCACTTGTAAATTGTTGTACGATATATTCAGGAGGTAATATAGAATTTCCCAAGGTTTTGTAATTTGTAGTTTCTACGTTGCATGCGTGAAATCCATTAGCTCTAATGAAATGTTTATTTTTCAATTATATAAATGCGATCGGCATAATTTACTTCTATCTGAATCAATATCCAGAAAGATCTAATCACCCATTGCTTCATTTTATGAATGCTGACGTGCATTTAACACCACACATGTTGGTGGAGGTTCAATAGCCTCAAGCTTGGAGTTCGTCTCATGAATCTCAATGTGTCAAGCGTAGTGCTCGTAAAAACAAGACAGCTCAACTTTTCGATATTCTTTACTGGCTAATTCATGAAAAAATTAGCTAATTTTTATCACGAATAAATTAGTTCGCAGCTGTATTAATGCCATGAATTTGAAGATAAATACATCGGCCCACAAAAATATTCAAGAAATTTGCCCCATAACTATTTCCGTTTATGCTAAATTAGCGTTTCACCACAAATTTTATTTCGTCCTTCTATGTACTGTATAATACCAATGCGATATAACTTACTACTATGCGCACGGTGTTTAAAAATAGTTCTATATGTAGTAATGTACATGACAGTCGCTCCTACGAAACTGATTAAGTACGAGTACTTGTTTAAATATTTACAGAATTATGGTCCAGCTGATGATTGATATTACTTGCATTACACTCTTCTGAACTGCAGACCAGAATATTGTACACGATTTTCAAAGATATCGTTTCAGGTGCTTAGGTGCAGATGGCTGTACAATACATCTATATGTTTATACAATATGTAGCTTTATCTGCGTATAATGTATACTGCGATTTTTTTTAATTAGAAGTCAGCCTAAACTTAGCATAGTTATGCTATTCAATAATTTTCGCTTCCTAAATATTTTTTGTAAGACAAGTTTTTACGATATATGTTGGTAGTAATATTGAATATTACGTTGTATAAGCAAAAATAACTTATTTCGGTACGTACATTCAAGCAGTGTTGAAGATATGTCCCGGGAACGGTAGGTCTCAAAATGCCTTTACTACAGGCCATTTAATTCTCTTTATTTGTTTATGACGATTATTATCAACGAGGGTTGCCATTAGGAGAAATAAAAGGTATAATATATAATACCGCATACTTTTTTGTACAAAAGACCATTAGCCTGAGGTACTGTTAGGGTTTCATATCTGTAGCCAATATGTTAGTAGATTTAACGTGTGTAGGGAACGACGTAAACTACGTGCTAAAAACAGAACAATTTTTCTAGTTCAATCTTCAAATAAAATGTCAAATTCGTGTCAAAAATACACCTCGACCATGTTTTCAAGTTGATTGGTTAACCCATGTTTTCAAGTTGATTGGTTAACCCATGTTTTCAAGTTGATTGGTTAACCCATGTTTTCAAGTTGATTGGTTAACCCATGTTTTCAAGTTGATTGGTTAACCCATGTTTTCAAGTTGATTGGTTAACCCATGTTTTCAACTTAATTAGCCAACTCTCATTCCCTGAGAATTACTGAGCATGAATTCTGATGAAGATTTTATGCCTTACTTATCGCCACATTTTTCGGTCTCTTCTTTGACAGGCTAACCGGTTTGAGTTATGTGTTTTAGGACAGCAAAAGGTTCACGTCCTAGCGGGAAGATTCCCCAAGGTTTGTTGAGTAATCCTTCCTCCTCGAGCGGATGCTGTTTTTCTTAAACTTTTCCCTCCCGTTGGTGTAGTTATTTTTCCTATTTAAGCAGAGGTGCAGTGAGGAAAGACATGACGCTTCATCAGAAGTAGATTGCTGAGAAGCTGAACTGGTTTATATAAAGCGCTGTTCTAAAAAACGGAATACTCTGGAACTACAATTCCAGGCATTTAATTTTTCTGAAGTACTCAGATGTAGCTTAAAAACAGCAGATATCCAGCCTACTGAATTGAGTGAATTGTCTCTTCTATGTCCCTTTTTTTATTATAATATCTTGACTTCGTGTTGTTGATGTAAGACAATTCTGTGTTTAAATTCAGTAGTATAGAAAATTACATAAATACAACACGAACTTCTCACGCTTATCCATTGTTAAATGAAAGACTGCTTTAGCCGAGTCGAAAAGCCCCTTTTGATCCTCACTAAGGTTACTAACATTAAAAGTGACCCTACAGGTTTGCAGCGGCCCCACTGCAGTTACGGAGCTCGAACTCGCGTTTAGAATATAAGGAGGAAGTGGGAACTGTACATCACTTACAATAGTGGGACTTATACAGTCCCACGCTCTAGGTGTGAGGGGTACAAGAAGATTATGGCAATCATACACTTTACGTTTTTTCATGCACGCATATTTTTCTAAACCTATTAAGGTAACTGCATCCTAAAATACTTTTTCCATCATGGTTTAGTTCTGTAATTTTATGGTTTCATTTCCATACAAACATTGAAGCCCAGCTAGATATTTTTGTAGTTTAGAAATCCACAGTATTTTTTATTCTGTTTCCAGTATTAAGGCACTTTGAAAGTGATTTTCAGCAAGTTTCTCGAATCTAATTTCACACGGTACGAGTCTAACGGAAGAATAGTTGTGCACACATTTTTTGTCTCCGTAAAATTAACAATTACAAAAGAAGGACGAGTTATATACCTAAAACAATAGTTAGTCGAGGATTGAAAAGGTTTATGAAATCCTACGAGTTGAAGTTTAAAATATGTAGATTCTGATATTATGAGCTACTCAAGACCGTAGCCTAATATGTATTGTCACATGTATGAAATATTAATTTCTGATTTATATATTTTCTGGCTTCCTTTCTACGGGTTATTTTTCATCCTACGATGTCATCCTACACAGAAATGTTTGATCAAGCTATTTTGTAGCAATTTTAAAATTTAATAAATGGTGGAATTTGGTCATAGAGCAATAATTTTCACACTTCTAAAAAAGTTCTATCTGGCATTATTTCTTACTGCAATATGATTTATGTTGTTGATCAGGTGTTTTCATACATTAATAAGGTAAATTTTAGAATGATTAATTACACTTTCAACTGGTAATATTAAAAAAAAGTTCAGTGAGCAGAAGCCCTGATCTTACACAAATTAATTGGCGTACAACCAGCAGCGCGCAGTGACCTCGAACAAGAGGGCACCCGGCAGCAGGGTGCAGGGCGGACGTGGCAGAAGTGCTCAGAACAACACATCCTTGTACAGAACTCCAAGGACAAAATTCCTTCAGTAATGATTCATACAGTTTCTATTTATATATCATATAAAGGGAATTATATAATATTTTGGAGATTTTACTCTTCAGAAAAGTTTGATTCAGTTATTATATAAAATATATACAAAATGATTGAATGCATTTTCTTTGATGGACGGATAAAGAGTTTTTTTTACAGGGCGGTTTATCTTTATGGGGTTGTGTCCTAAATGCCTTTTGTTCTGGTCAGAACATACAACATTCGGGTGAGGTTGTCTGGGGTTTGTGCTGGGAGGTTTTGTTTCGAGAGAGGCGTTGTCCTAGAGCAGCGTCTCTCAGCCTGGTGCCCCCGGCCTCCTAGGGCACTACAGGCCTTTGACCGGAGGGAACACAAGTGGACGCCAAAAACTGGAATGCAATGAAGTAATTATACTAGAAACGTATAATTAAGATGAACCACACGGATTTTGTAGAGTAAAACAACATAGAGCAAAATTTGCGGTTCTTTATTGAAGGGCAGGGTGAAACGAGAAGCGCTGGACTAGAAGGTTCTGTCACTCGAGGTAGAATGAGCCCTTCAGTATTTTTTACTGGGGGTAGAGGGGTACAGTGCAGTCAGTGGGAACACAATGATGCTGTTCATGTACAATAAACTTAGTTTTTTATGTTGTGTTAGATTGACAGATCAACAAAATTCGGTCTGTCCGAAAATTGTCTGTCTTCGTTCGAGCAAAACTTTAAAAAATATTACTCATGGAGAATTGCAGTACATTCATCATATTATTTGGTGTCCCGGATCTTATGTTTTGAAGTGTTTGCCTCTCTGACGTGTGTTAAGGCAGAGGAGGAGATACTAAAGAAAAGAAGGTAACACTCGCAAGTATTTCGAAAACACAATTCGCAACTTTCCAGAGTGACAAAATTCAAAATGTAAGATTGATACACCGGTATCAGAAAACGCAGGTCCTCCGCGTCTGATACATAAGCAAGTCTTTGAAATTTCCCCTTCAACCGCTGACACCGGCAGTAGAGGCCTCCATTGAGGATGTGGCGCCCTGACAAAGGGAGGGGTGGAGGAGGGAAAAGGAGTGGAGGAGGGAAAAGGAGAGGGTAGCTGAGTGTGTCGAAGGTCACTTCTGACGATGGTGCCGCTGACTGACCTCGTGTTCTGAACAGCACGGTGATCGCAAGCAAGTCGAACTGCTGACGGTGCTGTCACTTGAAACAGAAGACTGGATTTGCGTCAGAGATCATCATCAAGTCAAATCCACGTCTTTCTTGAGGACAGTGATGCAGCTTTCTTGAACTAAGGAGGAGTTGTTTGTGCCTATTCACTTTATTGATTTTATTATAATTGTTTTTACTGAAGCCGTGTCTAGTTCGGCCCCTTAAGATGGGAAAGATTTTTCTTTCTTGCCGGGAGCATTGAAATATTGAAAAATATATTCTGGGTTATTTGATATAATGAGGAAGTGTGGTCAAGCGTTAAACGCCAACATGCACTACTTTACTGGTGAAACTCTGAGTTAAACCTTGCAGAATGTGCAAGTGTTTTACCAGTGTAATTAATACGTAAAGTATTTTATTTAATTTTAAGCGTGATTCTATTCAATTTTACTGCTAAATTCCTGTCAGTGAACGGTCTGACAGACAGCTGAGGTTAGGTGGAATTTTTAAAAACCAAGTGTTCTGGATTTGAGAGAGGCAGAGTTTGCTTCCTCATGCGTCATACGGACGCTCTACCTGTACGTAAACTGGGTCAGTGCATCATCGCGTGCTGTGTGATGTGAGGAATTGTGTTTCGTTTACATACTGCGCCCTATCTTCCAATCAAATCGAAATTAGGAGCTTATGTAGACGATATTGAACTAATAATTCTGCAATTTGAGTGTTTTTTAAGAGTCAAATGTGCTTATAAATACTTTCAATCATATGCATTTCATTTTTTGTTGGTATGATTTTTCAGGGGTTTGTGGAATATCTGTTATTTTTTGTGTGGAAGAATTGTTTGATGCACTATAAACTTCACACAATGTATCATGCAGCAGCTTCTTGAACTTTTTAGTGCATTTAGCGTTCTCAATTCCTGCATTTCATGTCATTAAGACCGAGCCTAAAATAATACAAAACCCATTCAGTAAGAAACATAGTCGGCGACCGTTAATAGGCGTAGTTTAAATTTGTTGCTAACACCGTACGGCGGAGTGGAATGTTTGTGTTACGCACTGGATAATCGGCATTTTACCACCGTCATCCAAGCCAAGGCTGATCATTGGATAAACAAATTGTAATTGTTTGAATGCTTGAGATTCACGTGCTACATGTGTACAAATATCTCTCACTTGTTGGGAAGACGTCAGTAGGGCTTGTTGAATGAAAAAGGTGAGTAATAATGATTGTACTGAATTAACATTAAAGACGTACCGAGTCATATGATTCGGCTTTGTTGTGATATTGTATCGAGTATTGAACCAATCAATAACTTTTGGAAGAACACAAAACAGAGTTTTGTTGCGAAGTTTATTATGGTATACAAAAACTGAAAATTTCTTCCGTATGCTTTTGTAGATCTATATTATTCTGAAGACTGTTGTGTAGGTATTCATAACTTTCTAACTCACGAGAAGCAAAAAAGCCATTCATTCATATGAAGTCATTATTTACTTTAGCTGTTCAACATATACACACCTTCTCTGAAATCCATATTTACTTAACTGCGTTTGTGTGGGATTTCATAAGCTTAATAAAAAACTATTTTTGCAAGTTTTGCTTCACGACTAAGAGCTAGTATTTTTCATGAGTAGTTGAGATTAATAGAGCCACGTTTAAATAGTCTTTAAATCAGAATTATTTTCATATTCTGATCAGAATTGGAAACTTAGGAGCACATGTTTCGTACTGTATATTTACACTACAAATCATTGTAAAAGTAAGAATATAATAATCTGTGGAAACTCCTTTCAGTGTGCCTGATATGTGGTTGAACGAAATTCTGCACACGTTTCCCTGCAAAATAAGGACTAGGTTTTTTATTGAGTGTCTTCCTGTAGGAGTTGAAATATTTCTATGGGGTCTTTGTTCCCTAGCAGCCTCGGCGGGGCATGAAACAAAAAGAAGAAATTTTTGAAGCGTAACAATGCAGCTTGCGTCTTGGGAGTTCCCACTGCGGTGGAGCTGGGAACAGCATCACGGATTGCTGTCTAGCGCTCGCAGTGCTCATCGATCAGTAACCTTTTGAGTTCCAACCCTGCTTTCCGACTCTGCTTTGAATTTCAACTAAACTGGGTTTAAATAATGTGTTTTTAGCAGATCAACTGTAATTTAAATATCTTTGTTTCCTAATGTTGTGAGCACCTGAATGAAAGACAGCGAATAAATAATGTTTTATTGCCATTGCAGTGTCTATGATGAGCTAGGTTTCTAAAATTTGACACATAATTTCCAACGTATTAAAAAAGTAGGAAATCATGAGCACATTGGCTAAGGAATTGCTCTTAGATTATGTTACCTAATTGATCGTACTCTTAAATGAAGCACATTAGCGTGTTGTAACAGTTATTCTGCCACCAGGGAACTGCTTAAACTTATTACGAGTGAGAACCTAGAATTTGTGTTGAACATTGATTTCAGATGAATTTCTAGAAACTGGAATTATTATAAACAAAAATTGAGAGAAACATGGCGGTCAGCATTCAATAAAAGAGGGGGTTCTGTGTTCACAAGTGTATGAAGTTTGATCAAAGGATGAAGATCATCGCATGTGCACGTGCTTCTACCGCGCAGCCACTACAAACTACGCAGTTTGGTCAGGGCCAACCGCCTTCGTGATCGGGTAGAATTTAAGACTAGCCAGGACTGCAGGTGTATAGTTTTTGCACTGACTATGTCCTGTAGTTAATCCTAACTCTAATTCATGTTCAAGGCAGCGAACCATAGATGCTGTGCCAGGTATTGTGGCAAAAATTTGGAGGTTCAACACTAACCTAGAGTGAGATCACACCTCACTGCGGTGTAAAGAACCACAAAAGGAATCGCGTAGGCTGAGCGGTGTAAGTCAAAGTAAAAGCATCTGCGTAACAAAACCCATGCTGTGCAGTTCCTGAATTGTATGTATTACGCTACTAAGAAATGTTACCTGAATTGTATATATTACTCTACTAAGAAATGTTACCTGAATTGTATATATTACGCTACTAAGAAATGTTACCTGAATTGTATGTATTACGCTACGAAGAAATGTTACCTGAATTGTATATATTACGCTACTAGGAAATGTTACCTGAATTGTATGTATTACGCTACTAGGAAATGTTACCTGAATTGTATGTATTACGCTACTAGGAAATGTTACCTGAATTGTATGTATTACGCTACTAAGAAATGTTACACTTCGCAACACGATGTTAATGAAAGTCGTTAATATTAATCTTATGGAGTGGAAAGTGAAATATTAATCTTATGGTGCAAATTCGTGCGAGTTTTTCGTCATTTGGAATGCAATAAAAATTAGACTGGTGCAATTATGATCATTCGTTGGCAGGCTAATCTCTTAAAACTTAAGATAGTTTTTACTGAGTTTTTTACTGGCGAATTAATACTTCAGTCGTTGGATAACGACTTTTTAATTCACTGATATTTATTTACATAGAAATGAAAATTAGTCATGCTGACGGTTTATTTTTAGTTTTCCAACTTAGTTATTCAAATATTCCATTCGACGTAATGAAGAATTTTTTATTAAAGAGTCTTAAATTTTCTATTAGAGGTATTTAGTTCCTTCTTTTCGATGTTGTATATTGTCATATAGCATAGCAGTCATAGAATAATGCACTTTCAACTAATTACCTCCACATGTTCTACATCCGATATGTCGCAAACGAGTTGCCGCATTCACTTGTTTGAATAGGTCTACCAGCTTCAAATATTCAACCCACTCTACAAAAAATGAACAGTGCAGCCTGCTCTAAATTAAAGTCAGGGGCGATTCATAAGCGCTCAGTTAATTTTCTTGGTAGTAATTACATGGTCCGACGCGGCTTCAAGCTCTCTGGGCTGACGCTGGAATAAAGCTTGCAATGCTTTTTGGACGCAGGAGTAAGTCGTGAGCTGCAGGAAGAGGCAACAATAATTGTATTATTGTATACTAGATAGTTCCCGTGGAAATTCCACGATTTAGATTTGAGTAATACATTTATACCCGTTGTGATTTCATTTCAATAATTTTTCTTCAGTAAGAGATAGAAAGTAATGGGATGGACACACACATACAGAGAGAGAGAGAGAGAGAGGGAGAGAGAGAGAGAGATGGAGATACATAGTCTATTATACATGTAAATTGTACAGCCTCAGATTGCAGTTACATCTTGAACCACTTTTACTCTAATGGAAGAATAAATTTTATATTTTAATTTTTGAAGATCTATTACAAAAAGTATGCAAACCAAAACATGCAAGTTCTCACTGCTTTATATGTTGAATTCATCTATTTAAAACCAGATAAAGGATGGTACACCAAATATTTCATGATGCGAATAAAAATATACGTAAAGAGCTGTCAAAATGATGAAATTTTGCTCTGTTAATACACACTACCATTCTCCCGACCGCCTGCTGAAGACGTTAGGTTGTTCTACGTCAGCAGTTGAGCGATAACAGTAAACTATTTTACTTATCTCACAAATAGTTGAATACTTTTTATAAAATACTAGTCTTGTTGCTTGCATTTTTTTTCTAGAAAGCTTTATTTGCCTACGAAATGTATTTAAAAGATCTAGACTCGAGAGCTGAGAAACATTGTGAAGAAATCGCTCTTAGGGCAGAACAAATGCACAGTAACGCAACTTTTAGAGCTGAACTGAGCGGGAAGAAGAGTTCATGGAGTGAGCAGGTAGTCCCTCGAGACTAGTTCTGGTCTTGAGATTTGCTCGCAATAGATCACAGTGGCTGGTGCGGGCACCCGCCACTGGATTGGTCTAGCCCAATCACAAGTTTGGCGCTCCTATGAATTGAGAACAAAGAGCAGTTTCTTGGTTCGAGGAAGACCGCGCCTTAGATTATTATTCCGCAGGTGGAGTAAAAAAGATCATGTACAAGAGAAAGAAAAAATACAGTACAACATGCAGATCTCGTGCAAGTAGTGGTTGTGTATACTCATTGATTAATTAAATACGTATTATTTAAATTAATGACTTTTAACTGAACGGAATTCTTTCACTGAATGTATCCAACAGAGATAAAAAATACTCGATCTAATTTTCCCCACTGTTTTACTATAATAATTCAATTCAAATGGGCTAGGTAACAATGAAAGCTTGCTATAGGGGGTTAAAAAATAATCAGTGGGAATTTTAAACTCAACGAGAAATCAAATTGTACGCTAGCATTTGAGTTCTTTCCTCGTTGTTGCAGACCAGAGCTACAGCGCACTTGTCCCATCCTTGACTCGTGTAACCCACTGAGAAGGGTCCAACTGGCATGACAAATGTAACTCGTGTAGTGAGAGAGCTTGCTGATTTTCCAAGTGTTGAAATGTTCCAAAGAAAACTAGTATGATCAATAACATGTATGTACTTGAAAATTTCTGACGCCACCGATAAATTTACGTAGAATTGGAACACTCAAAATGAAGTTCATTAATAATAGGATGATTCCTGCTGAGACTGGCAACGTTATCTTATAGCTCACATGTCGTGTGAATGTCTGGCATGTGAGTCGTGGTCAGTTCTGAGCTATTATGTGTCTATGGGTCTTCAAAGGCTGACATCATTGTATTAGTATTCTCTGGCAAGGGATAGCAGAAACTTTTTTTGCGTTCAAGAGTTGCAACCAAAATCAAAGCAAGTTATACATTGTTCGTTTGTTCATTCATACCAAAGATTTTTAACTCCATTATGCCAAGAATATGTATAACTAGCAAAAACCGAATTATTCATAACCTGGCAAAGCCTGTCACTTGTAAAGTGAGTGAAACAACACGTGATGGACATGCGGCCACCCCGTGATAGTCACGAGTTTGTTTTCAAGTTGCAATTTGTGGATACATGGACGCCTAGCGAACTCTCCCTGTGAAGTACAGTAGCCGGATTTAAGAATCATATGCAGGAATGAATGAATTCCAGTTCCAGGTGGATTCTGTTAACCTTCAAATGGCACAGATCACGTCAGTAAAGCATGCAGAGCCATGCATGCTAGCTGCGTGATCGAGTGATCAACCAACTTGCCCTGCTGCCACCGTGTAATTAAATCGATTGAATCTAGATTAGATAAGATTTGTTATTGAATAAAATTATACTTCTTGAAGTTTAGTTAAGCCGATTTTTTAACATCTGGTTTTTTACTCGAAAGCTCATACGGATGCATTTTACACATCCAAAAACTCTTAAAATCGGAAAATAAATTAAGTTTTAAGAAATGCATTTGAAATTCTCTAAGCACAATCAATTTGCAGGCATAAGAGATCATTTGAAATGCGCGGACGTCGCTCTGCCAAGAGGCCGGACACGTTCTAAATTAGCTATCCTTTGTCGTTTTGTTTTCGCTCGTACTTTTTAAAATTCTTTTGACAGTTGGCCTACGACCATCGATGTTGATAGGTTTTATTTAAAAAAGTACATTTAGCAATGACCAATGACGTAATATGAGTTTAATGCTTCAAATATATTAGATCACTTACATTTCTTTGTGGACATATCTTGGTCGAAGAGGAAGTGCGGTGTAGAAAGTTGAAGCATTTTACTATAGATTTTCGATAATCCCCTTCTCGTTATAACTAATATGAGGTCCTAATTTTTTTATTATTCATCATCTCAGCCAGCATTGTTTGTTAAAGGCTTATAACATCGTATTCATATTTAATAATTCATTGAAATGGAGACATGGAAATTAAAAATATGTTCTATGAGTTTTTCAGCTATAGACGGATGAACCATTAGTTTTGTGGTAGTAGCCAGACGTAAACACCCTCAACCCAAATCTGGTTCAAATAAATGTTCAACCTGTCTTCTATCCGACTGCGGAGGTTAAAGAGGACTGTAGCTGCTACTGTAGTCGAGTGGTTAGCCGCCTATGCTTTTGCATAGAATAGAATGAGGCGATAGGAACGAGCCTTTTGGTCTATTCTTGGGTTGGTACCCAAATCCCATGCCGTAATTCTAGCCAGCGATGGTCATACACAAACTGACCACCACGGCAGTGGACCTCGAACCCGGGTCTTCTCGCATCGCAAACGAGTTCGCTCACCAGTCGACCGAGCTGGTGATACCAGCATCACAGGGACCTGCATCTCAGGTCTCTGGTTCGAGTCTCCGCGTAGCATTTGAAATTATACTCATGAGGCAAGGGAACAAGAAAACGACTGACACTTTCTCAGACTTCCTGCTTATCCCTACACGTGTCCCTACAAGCCTCTCTAGTTACAACTCAGAAATACGAGAACAATCGCTGGTTTCATCATCACTAGTCTTAAGATGATAGCATTAAGAATTGACCAACCAATGTACATGTACTGTATGCCTGAGTGAAAACAATTTTGCTTTCTTTGTGTGTTGGCCTTCATTAAATAAGTGTCCTAACGAAAATAACCTTCACATTTTGTTGCGAATTTTCAATTGCCTGTCGCGTTACTTTATAGATTTATTCAACTTGTGCATTTGATACTAAATTTGATGCAATGCCTTTGTTGGGAGTGAGTTAAGGGAAGTGTTCAGTAAATTAGCATCTTGAGTGTCCGCGAAAAGCATTAAGCTTCGCTCACCGGTGTGGTGGGCGTAGTTTGAAATGACATTGTGTTTGTTAATTTCAAGATTGTCTGTTTATTTAGACTTCAGTCTTACGACACCCACACCAATGCATTTGGGCGCTCAAATTTGATTTTTGAGCTAATACTATTTTTATTAAATCAGTTTACAATCAAAATTACCAGAAGTTATATTTTTCTCGTGCAGTTGTCTCCTAGCCATGAAGAACATGTTCCCAAAGTTCATCAGTATTCAGCTTGGTAAACTACCTTACGGCTCTTTTTAGTGTGTCAAGTAACATTCAGCACCGACTAGCCTTAGGGAACATCCTGGCCTATGCGATAATTTGCTTCGTTATTCGATGAGCTCTAAAGCTGCCTGCCCGTTGCTGTCTGGGCACTGGCATTTAGAAAGGGACCCCAGCGACATTTTTTGCGATCACATGGCTCCTGAACAGAAGAAGAAAAAGCGAAAAGGCTACTCGAAACGACGATATTCAACTCGCAAGGTGCAGCACATATTAAAAAAACACAATATCAAGTCTCCACCAGAATTATAGTCTGCATAAATCATTACTGGGCTTAATATGCAAATTTACGTAGAATTTAAAAGGAAAAAATACTACGAAAATTAAGCATTTTTAATTGAAAACGTCTGGAGTCCTGCTCCATCACCAGTTCATAGATTGTTCATCTTCAAAATGAAACAAAAAAAACATGATTAACGTTGATAAAGTACGGCCTAATTAAAATTTGAGAGACACACTACATACAATTATCTCTTTACAATCTGAAGTGGTTTCTGTAATTTACGAGTGTGGTACTTTCAATAGTTTATCTTTATTCATCACGCAGTGTATGAAGTTTTCCTGAACCTTTTAATTTAGTAGAGAATAAAAGTTTATTATGAGCGCATATCCAAGTTCTAAAAGCATATTAGAACTTTTAATGTCTCTATTATTAGGAAGATATCAAGTTAATATAAATTAATGTTAGGGAACTTTAACACATTCTCAAACACGTTTAAATTTGCAGTTGATTTTCGTGAGTGAATAACAATAGATCTTAAAAATTGCATACCTTTTGTAAACACACACCTGGAAATGCTATGAAAGGTAAATAATTACTATTTTATTATGAATAATAACTCGGTGTGAACACGGAACTTGTCCCTGATATCGTAAAGTGTGTTGCAGCTCAACAGTTACTTACAGGACGCTACAGCGGCAGTTTGACTCGCTTCATTCATAAGATTTTTTCTCTCTATGGTAAATTCATTGTAAAAAAATAGTCGCTTAGTCTACCGTGACTCGAACTCGATCACCACGGATCACAGGATGGGTGCCTACGACCTGTTGCTAGGATACCAGACGTCCTTGAGGAGTCCTCGTCGCTTCAGTAAAGTAAAATTCAGTAAAATTCCGGTTGATCACTTTCAATAAACCAGGACTTAGGCTAAGATCATGCAACGCACTAGAAGTTTCTTACACAAATGTTACTACGTTGTGCTTACTGATCTAAAAGTTGAGAGAAAAAGAGAGAGATATGTGCAATAAATTTTTGTTAAGGCATATCTTTATTCGCAATATTTGTTAATTCTTATATTTATTTGCTTACGTGTAATGGTTGCTCTTTATTCAGAGTAAATGCACACATTATCGAAAAATACAAACAAATCTTGTACTACTTTTCATTTAATGAATAACTAGTAGACCCACAAGTGAAAATTCACGTGTTTCTCAATGATTTTTTCGTTTGATTTGTCAGCGGACGCGGGCTTTGTAAAGGAGCTTCCACATTGAAGGATGTGCCTTTGGTATCCACAATACAATGCTTACAATACATAACAAATTTTCTCTTGTCTAAATCCTTAAGAGCGTGAGAGAGAGACGGACCAAGCAAGCAAGCAACAAACTGTGTATTATTATATTACTAGTGTACCCAGCCGTCAAAAATGATGGCAGAGATTTTGTGATAATACCCGTGCCATCAAAAATGATGGCAAATACTGTTGGAAATATATTAAATGAAATTACACATAAGAAAGTAATGTATTATATTTAGTTTTATATATATTTACAAAGGACAGACGTTTTAATTGAGTATTTCTTTAATGAAAACATTTGTAGTGAAAACTAAGACACTTTTCTACTGCTGCAATTACTGATCTCGGTATCCACGATACGGACTCGAGTATATAAAGCTCTGGATCTCTCTAATTTTTTTTAAAGTGACACAAAACGTATAAATAAATAAATAAATATACATATAAATAAATAAATAAATATACATATAAATAAATAAAGAAATATACATATAAATAAATAAATAAATAAATATATAAACACACAACGGTCATTCTTAGTATTAGATTAGATTAGATCTAGTGAAATTCTCCCACTAAACTGAACTAAAAGTCCTCAAGTGGTGCTCGTCGTTGCATTATAGAGCGGGTCTCTTGTGGACAGAATCTCAGGTCTGTTAATAAATAAACGATTGGTATCTAAGGTGCGTTGAAGTTTCCAGCGAATTTTGAAATTTTTGCTTAACCAGGAAGCTCATAAGTTTGAAAAATGAGTAATTATTATTGAAAATTTTGATGCACAGGGGTTGCTTCTTTCATATTTTTTATGAAACTTTACTGGGATAATGTTTTTATGATTACGATTCAGACCTGTCTTCCATCATCTACAGAAAGACGGAAATTATCGAGTTGACATTGATGGGCAGCAATCCTGCCATCTATACAAAATAAAATTAACTCATATAACCATCAATTCTATTAATGTGTGTGTATTTTGAATACTCGATTATATTACCTTGAAATCAACGCTTACAATCATAACTCCGCTCACCGTTTGAATAGTTGACTACCTCATCAAGCCAATTGCCACTCGCCTCTCTATCCACCTTATTTCCCCTCAATATCTTCTTTAAAACTTGTGTTTGGACGTAAAGTTTTGTTTACCTACGCTTCCCTGTACCAGAACTTTGGCAAGGAATAGATTTCATAATATATTTGCTATTTTATCTATAATCATTCATAGTTTTCTTCATTGATTTTATGTAAATTTGATATCAAAAATAAAACGTGACCTCAGAAGTTTGTAGGTTTTTTGTAGCCAGAGTTTTGACAATCAAGACAATGATAACCTGCTTTTTTCGAGAAGCCAATACTTGAGTTCTCAAGGCACTTATAGTGCAGATTTCATAGCTTCTCTTTGTTCTTACTAATATTATACTTTCTAAACACCTTTCAATATACTTACCTCTACCTCCCCTGTTCCCAGGTTCCCTAGTGGCTGTGCCTGTGTTGAGTACTGGTCTTCAGGTGTCTGACAGCGTCCTTGCGATGGTTGGGTCGCTGTCGTCAGTGCTCGACTACGTCCTCTATGGCCTTGTATCTCCGTCTGCAGCCTTCCTCATCTGGCTGGGTATGTTGAACTTAAGTAGATTCATGCTATCATAAACAAGTCTCGAATCTAAATGCAATCAGCAACTCAGCGCTAGTGCTCAGTATTTTCTTTATTTCTCTGACAATCATAGGAACAGATGATAAGTGAAATTAAATTATGACATGTCATTTGATTTACAAGACCATTTAATGTGAGGAATTAGCATGAGACACCCAGCAGCTTCTTTCCTAATTACATAAATAAATTTAATTTTGTTTTTCAGCTCCCATTTCTGCCATGCTTGTGAACTCGGGAGCGATTGCCATCAGAGCGTTGCTCTCCAAATTCGTTGCTTCTGACGAGATTGGTGAGTAGACCTCGAGAATAAGTCACCTCAACGATCATACCGTACTTCAGTTCTTGTTTGGATTTGTAATTTTATTATTATTGGTTATCATTACCTAAATTTTGTAGCCTTATGTACTCAAAAAAGTTGTATATTGTGCTACAAACTTGTTTAGTAGCAAAAACGCCAGAGCATGGTCATGTTTTACTGACCTTGCCGACCGTTTTTATCGATGAGGTTTTTGTATTGTTAAATCCTCATGACCACTACTATGATGCTCTCATGACCACTACTATGATGCTCTCATGGCCACTACTATGATGCTCTCATGGCCACTACTATGAATGGCCACTACTATGATGCTCTCATGGCCACTACTATGATGCTCTCATGGCCACTACTATGATGCTCTCATGGCCACTACTATGATGCTCTCATGGCCACTACTATGATGCTCTCATGGCCACTACTATGATGCTCTCATGGCCATCACGGTTATTGTCTCATGACCAGTAGAATATGGCTTCATATTACCACTTTTATGGTCTTATGGCCGTAATGGCGTCATCACTGGAGTAATGGCCTTTTGACCACCATTCTTATGGCTCATGACCGCTAGAGTAATGGTCTTATGACCATTAGGGCTTTAGCCTAATGGCCGGGTAATGATTTAAAGTTTTTATTGAATTCTACTCCGATTTTTCTCAAGTGCATTTTTTATCAGTTAAATGCTTCAAGCGTAGAAAAATATATCTCGTACTCACAAAATAAGGATCCTAAATTGTGTCATAACAAACAAAAAGTTCAATGTAATCGTATAATCAAGGAATTTTGCAGAGTTGTCATATATAAACAGAAAGGGATAATTAGCATATAACAACATATGCTTAAACTATATTGCTACTGGACAATTGAAGTTCACGTTATAATACAAGAACTTGTTTTTTTCATAGAGATTTTGGTCACTTAAAAATAATTTTAAGGTCAAATTTTGGTGAAATTTTACGGTCAAATTTGTTGTCAGAGACAGTTGTGGTGCTTTATTTTGCCTTGTTGAGTATTTCTGTTTGTGTTAACGATAGTCGTTATGCATAGTTAAATCACTGGCTTTTTACTATGGGTGTCGGAAAACTTAAATTGTGTTTGATAAGTATTTCTTGCAAGGCCTCTCATCGCTTTGCTCTATGGACAGCCGGAAGCATCACCTCAATCTTTGTGGAGAATCATTATGGTGAAGCGATTTTTTCGATAGTAATGGGGCCTTCTTGCTCCTTACAGAAGTAGTTCAAATATCATCTTCGTGCCAACCTTTCTCCAGCCGCTGCCGCGTGGTTTAGTTTCGGAGACAAGGGTTTTTGCGGTGTCATTTAACCTTTACGAGACGACCTAGATGTCGCTGTGAGTAGGACGATAACACGTGCTAGACTGACCGCGCGTCACAGTGATCAGATACATCATAGTTGTGCAGCCATTCTTGTGCAGGTTTTTTAAACAGAAGCTAATACTTCCTGACTCTGTGTTATTTGGTAGCGATGAGTTTATATGTGTTATTATTCAGATATTATGTGCTTTGTAGGAGGGTCGGCGACAGTCTCTTCACTTAGGGCTCTTGTGTGAAGGGAACTCGTTGTTCTGTAATAATATCAAGTAGCCATTCCGTATGTAGAGCTTTACTAGTGCACAATTTTATTAATACGAGGGGACTGCATTCTTATTAAAAGGCTACTAAATTTTTCGTATAGACGA
This sequence comes from Trinorchestia longiramus, assembly GCA_006783055.1. Lineage (NCBI taxonomy): Eukaryota > Metazoa > Arthropoda > Malacostraca > Amphipoda > Talitridae > Trinorchestia > Trinorchestia longiramus. The sequence goes on along the minus strand of VCRD01000830.1, from coordinate 8,293 downwards.
TATGGCTACTCAATAAAAACTTATTAGTAGATTCTTCATTTGGTGTTAAATGATAGTATCGGTTTCAATCATCGGAGACGATCATCAGTGCTTCAGACTGAATTTCAACGCTATTTCTTAACTGTAGCTACTACTATATTGAAATGGACTTCGCATTCCGAATAGAGCAACGACCTAAACGAACAGACTTTCTAAGGTCTCCATAACTTTACGGGACTGAAGTTTATTCGAATAAAGGGAACTTAGAAAGCGGCTGTTGGCTGGATCAGGCATCGTGGGCAAATTTCAGTTGTCGGGAATTTCCCCCTCGCTGTCTCTCATTTACGGGCCCTTTATTCTACCTATTTGAGAAAATAATAATGGTTTACTTCTTTTTTGAACTGGAACTTTTTCAGATAAGCCTTACGTATCCGTCCACTTTTGAATTATACAGCGACAGAGTCTCGTTTAGTCTTAGTCTAATACAGGATTTCTGATTTAGTAACTGTTGCCAATACCAACATTGTGTTAATATTCTAAAACATCGCTCGTGAAAAATTAAATCCCAACATCCGAGAAAAAGACAGATTATTGGTGTTGTAGTGTACATTATGACATTCTTATATAAATAGAATATTATTTCAGTCTCATGAGCAATCAACTATAAGGATAAATCAGGGTACGTGGAGTTTAAAGTAATGCCTCTATTAGTTCCAATCTATACTTATGAAAAAAATAATGGATCCATTAGTAACGAAAAAAATCATGCATATATGGACATGTTATTTAGAGACTTTTTCACGCTTATTTTAGTTCTCATTCTGCGAGAGCTAAAGTTGAATTACTGCGAGTCTTGTTTACAGCGAATTCGGCCCATAATTTTTAATATATGTTTTTAGTCTTAAAATTCTGTACAAAATTAATGACTTCGATTAAGAATAACACAGGCATGGTAGCAGGCTGGACTATTAGTCTATAATTAATACTAGATATCGTTATGGTATATTAATGGCCATAGCTTTATAGTTTCATGTTTTTTTGTGATTCTTTCAATTGATTCACACTCACCTATTCTTATTTTACGTTCACCCTTACATGGCGCTTTCTCATTAGCGGAAAATGCACGCATATTCACTGCACATCATAAGCGCTTGTAAAGGTCAGCTGGTTTAGATGATCACTGTTCGGACATCAGTCTACAATACGCGATGATGAAACTAAAGAACTTCCCTATATCCATTTCACTGTTCATAACATGTTTCAAGCTTCAGTATTCGAAGCAGTATTTTATCTTTTAAGTAATTGCATACATGTTTTTGAAGATAATGGTCTCACGACGAAAAATTCATTCGTGGAAAAGCGGTAATATATGTATACACTTCCTACAGCACGCTATTTCCTTGTCTTTGATACAAATTCACTTTTGTTCGCTGGCCCTTTCGTGTATTGTTAACTCTTAGGACTGTTTTGTTGCAGTCTGCTGAACGGGTACTAATCTTTGAGCAATATCAAGACACGACTGACGTACACGCTCTAATTTTTGAGGTACACGCCCTAATGCATGCGCAGTACCAGCCCTGCACAGTGCTGCATACTGTGTTGCATACTGTGTTGCATACTGTGTTGCATACTGTGTTGCATACTGTGTTGCGTACTGTGTTGCATACTGTGTTGCATACTGTGTTGCATACTGTGTTGCATACTGTGTTGCATACTGTGTTGCATACTGTGTTGCATACCACACCCTTGTTTCTTCTCGGAGGTCAGCTCCAGCGTTGTGGTGTAAGCCTTAAACGACTTTTCTTCCAATTTTGGCGACTTTTTGCAACGGTCGGAAGCTAATGCTTGGCCTACAGAAATAAAACAAGGGTTCATAAAAAACTACTAACGCGTCAGACAAAGACCTTGTATTTTGTATTGCAGGGGATAGAAATAAGCTTAGAAGCTGGTGTTCTATATTTGCCATCAGTATATATTACTGTTATTTGAAGCATCCAAATTCAAACTCACATTTTAAGATCGCATCATTTGTTGTATAATTACTGTAGTATTGTTGGAAAATAATAAATATTTATATCATTACGTTCATGTAATTCAATGGCATTTTGGGGTCAACTTGAGCTCAGAGACGAACGCTGCAACATTTTGTTACTTAACAATTATCAAAGTTACTCTATGAAGTAAGAGAGCAACACATCAATATTGATAAATTACAAGGACATATTACTATGAAAAAGGGCATGAATTGATCTATTGTAAGTCTAAAAAAGATGCTATCACCAGTCGGTGATCAGAGCAAAGCAATTTACCAGATTACTATCATATGAAATAAATTTAAAACTACTGTACGTGTAAAAATTTTACATTGAATTGCAAATCATAAGAAATAGCCTTATAATGTCATAAAAATTTAGGCGTCCGTCAGAGTATCCATTATTTTGTATTTCTGGCTGTATTTCTGGCAACTACCTCGGAAGTTTACTCGGATCATTATGGTTCATAAGAAATAACATTATCCTTTGCTCAGTACGCTGAGATGAAGTACATTCGAGCGTCTGAACAATTGATCAGATGAATTAAAACTGTACATGTGAAGTTGTCCTGAAAGATCTTATCTTTTACCGACAAAAAGATCTCAGAACGATAATTTTTTCCCCATTCTCCTTGATCATCGTGAGGCTTTGAAGTAACCTAAAGTTTCAAGAGATAGACTGAAACCAACATGAAGGAACGTCAGCGAACTGTAGCCTCAAAAACTAGCGAAACAATTACCCAAAAAGATAACCTAATTTTTGGATCTTAGGATTCTTTCAACATGCAGTACTTTATTTGATACATTCATTATCGAAATCTCCTACTACCGATACTTATTTAATTTTCTTCAATTATATCTGTAACATTTTTATTCAGAATTCAAAGTTTGGAGCAGTAGAGTTCACTATTTCTCTATCTCTCGTGTAGATATGAAGTATTTGCTTCTTGGTTCGGTTAATGGTTTGTGGTCACTTGTTTTTTTTCTATCACAATAACCAAAAACATTTCAATGGTTCAGTTCGAGGTACACCTTTAACGATATTTCAAAAGATAAGTTGAAGGGTTAGAGTAGTAGTAAATATTGGGAGATGAAGTTTGTGGTTATTTGTAACCCTGGTAAAAGTCCCTGGTAAACACTCTGAAAAAATAATTATTTTAACCAGCAGAAGATTTGAGAAAGCACCGTGTATTGAAAAACAACATTAATATTATCTATTTCAATTATTTCGCGTTAAGATCAAATTCACGTTTCAAGTTTGTTAAATTCCTGCATTTTCCAAACTTCGTTATAAAAGACAGAAAGACAAGGTGCTAATTATGTTCTGAACGCTTGTTTGAGAACTTGGTTTTGAAACAATTCTTACTCAAAATTGAGACGACAAATCGTGAAATGTCGGGAGGCTGAGATCGCTGTGTGGCTCTACCAACACCTGCAACTGGGAGGTCAAGAAGGGCACCAAGTCACAGTCGTGAGCAGAGCTGCTATCTGAAATCCATGACACAAGTCTGACGTTGGAATCTCATTTTGATCTCTGAATGATGACAACCATGACAACCTGATTTCAAGTCGTGTACAGTAGATTTAAAGTTCTTTGTGCAACATAACACGAGAGTTATATGTGTTCCCACGCTTTGTGACGTGTTTAAAACAACACAAGTGTTGTTGTTATTAGTGTTTCTCAGCCCCTGTCAGCTCAGGTAGTCAGCATCACGCAAGTAACATGCCACCGCAACGGGGTCCTCCCAAAGTTGTGCTATGGTGTTCATGTAAAAGTATTTTTATAGTTTATCGTTCATTATAATTTCATACCTGAATGAAAGTTTACTCCAATGGTTTAAACATTATAATCCATTCGATTACTTGTTAGTACATAGATTGTCTAGCAAGGAACTAATATCGCACTTCGAAGTATCCACTCTTCAATTGATGATTACATTCTATACGTACTCATTGTATAAATTTGGTTTTAGTTTAAGTGCTTTTATAATGGATTTTTCCCCTTATGCAGCGAATGTCTTTGAAGACAGCATATAAGTTCTTAATTAATGTTAACCCGTAGTTCTAAAAAATTGCCTCTAGCTTCATGTTCAGAACTTTAGTCTACTACAGCTTTTCTTATTTATATTAACATCTAAGTATTGAAAATTTGACACATTCACTGTTATATCTTATTTTTTTACTCTCTTTCTCTGATATGTAACGCCCGTTCATATTAAACACGATGATTACAGATAACTGTAATAATGATTCAATTAAATCGATCATCAGCAAGCCATACCACACGGTCAACCAGTAATTAGAAATTACAATTTCTATTAACAACAATCACAACTTTATGTTTTAAGTTTTCGCTCTCATAATTTTCCTTTTTCGGTATTTCTCGGATGTTAGACATCCAATTCAGTTGAATGTAATGATGTCAAATCTAATCTGTACCTAAAGAAAATATTTCGCTTATCACCTAAAATGAGTATAATATCTACCACGTCAGAATTAATATGTATCACCAACGATTACCTCTTAAGTCATCACTGGAATAGCGAAGTTTCATTTGTTTCCCCATGTATATTATTTAACGTTCATGTATAACGTGATGTGAATGTTTATGTATACCCGTAGGTACTGCTGTTCTATCATCTGCGATACTATGCATAGAATACCTACCACTTAAGGATTTTATGATAAGGCATTTTTAAAAACCAATGATGTTACATTTCTTATGTACCAACTTTATTGGAAATATACGTTTTTGTTTTGTTTTTGTTTCATATTATTGTATTTGAATCTTAGATCTAGGGTTTCAGTAACAACTTGCTAACGGATAATGAATTCTGGTCATGCATGACTGTCAATATGATCACTTTGTAAGCATTTGTCATGAACAGTCTTAGAATTAAAAGATACATGAATTAATTTTTAGTTCAGAGAGTTAAACAGAGACCTTTTCTGACACCGCATTTTTACAGGCAAGGTGTCGGCAGTGCTGGGTGCGCTGGACGGAGTCATGCCCATGGTGAGTTTCTCCCTGTACACGGCCGTCTACCACTCCTCCGTCGCTGTATTTCCAGGAGCCCAGTTCTTCTTTGGAGCAGGTGTCAACAGCCTCATGGCTCTCATTTTTGTGTGAGTATTGAGCTGTCGTAGCCTGTGCACTTCTGGAGTTGAATTATAATGGAGTTCTGTGCTGTTCAATAACATCACAATTTATGGTACTATTGGTGGTGGTCGATGTTGAAGCTCTGCTAAATTGCTTTATAAAGAGTTGGCCATGTGAGTTGTGTGTGAAACTGATACGAAAACTACAATTATATTGTATTTATGTTGGTGTACCTGATGTAGTTATTAGTGATTTCTCTATGGCAAATGTGAAAATGCTGTATAACTGAAGTAGAATGCAACTCTGACTTCATAGTGTACATCAAACAGAAGCGTCAATTTGTTGCATAGATGAAGTAAAAAAAGAATAGATACGCCTTCCTTTGTAAAATGAACACTAATATTGTCATTTCTCGTATTGTCATGTGTCTTCAACACATTCCACCACTACACGCTGCAACAGCTCTTATCACTGTCCTCATCTCGCCATTTGGGTATTTAATATTTTCCTTATCGACTGTGAATCTTATGCATGACTATAATACATAATTCTACCTCAGACTCATCATTTTCATGGACCATACGAAGCAGTACGACGTGGAGACCGCAGTACCACCTTCCCCATCTGGACCAGTGGTTGAGAAGAACCTTGTTATTCGCAAGAACTCAGACTGGCTCTACGACGAGGACAACAACAACAAGATGCGCATTGCTACCATTTTGCTGTCAGCCCTTAACTTCAGCATAGAAGTGCCGCTCATGGAACGAACGCTCTCTCAGAAATCGAACCGCCAGAACAAGACTGCCAAGACAATGGACGTCATCGAGGAAGGCTCTCGGGAGGGTTCTGAAGAGCGTGATGTCCATGAAACAGCTGTGGCGCAGGTGGTCTGCACAGAGAAAGAGAAGAGTAGACCCAAAATCGGATGGCCAATTCCAATTAATGGGAAAGAAGTTGTCAAAAGGGAAAAATCGGATGAAGGGATCAGTGAAGATATGACCGATGAACATGATATCGACTATAATGAGAAAAATTCTTCCAATGGTAAGGATAACCGGGCTTTCATACGTGATGACTCTGATTAAAAACAGGCTTGGTGTGACTTGAAAAGGATTTAACACGCTGTGTACTAACAATTCGAAAGTTCCTGATGTTTTGTTTCTTTGCCATTAAATGAAGGGTTTCAGTGATATGTCAGGGATGAGCGTAGGCACGAGTGTGAGATGCAATCAAGGTAACGGCTACTACGAGTATGTAGTTGAGGAAAGATGGAAGGTATTTGCACCAAAATTTATTCCTTTTAAATTAGTTGATAGACCCATCTAAATTTTTACCTATATCTGAAATATATTTAAAACTTACAACTAGCTGAAATTTTCGGTCAAAGGTCGAGTGTTCATAAAAATAATTTAAATATATATAATAGAGATCATATGCTACGAAGAAGTGTATTTTTATCTGCTGGGACGGCGCGTGTTGTGAACAGATAGAGTATATGTACGAATTTTAAGTGTTTTATGTTGTATAAACTTTTTCTGTTGTGCAGAACTAGATGAATGTTTAGTGTGTGAGGTTTAGTAATGCATTGATCTTGAACTTTCTAGATTACATAACGCTCTCATTGCTTGATCAAACAATCGATAAACTATTTTTCTAAATGAAGTTAGTTTATCTCGATCTCCAAATCAATCTTGAATCGAATAACATATTCGAAAAAATATGAAAAATATTTACCTTAATTCATATACGTTTAGATAAATGCCTATTTAATTACATGAGTAAAAAGTAACCATGAATACAAGCATGAGAATTTAAACCAAATTTCAGCCCAAGTAACATAACTTGGCTAACTGTAAATACTAGTTTAGACCAATTTTTTCTTTAGGGTACTGAAAGCTAGGTATTAGTTATTTTTAATTCTGTATTTATAATATCTTTTAAGTTAAATTTTATCTTTTGTGCTTAATGCAGAGGCTTACTGTGTAAAATAAATTCTAATAAAATCTTTGTAATCGGTATCTGCCTCCTAAGAGGGCAAAATATACATTCAAAGTGAAAAATTCGATTCAAATTTATAGATCATTTGGTTCATTGAGGTTATTAGCAATTGTTTCCTAAACCAGTTTATCAAATTTTATGAAGCATGATGCGCAGGAGACTATCATTTGTGTTGTAATTATTTTATGTTTTTGAAATGAACTGGATTGAAATTCCATTCTAGGAAAAGTTTCATTTTGCATATAACCTATATCGTTCCATAAAAATTCATGCCTATTATATTGATTATCAAGATGTCGGTTTCAGTTCGAACTTGAACTGAATACACTGGAAACATATGTACATATTTCAAAAGAGAATTCAAACGTTGGGGCATGTACGTTTCTATCGCTGGAGCCCCGACGGGAAATGTTGTTGAAGTTTCCTGTAACTATATTTTATACCTAAAGTATATCTGCCTTTGGACTACAAGCTCGTCCAGTAAAATTCCACATAAATAGTTGAAAAGCGTGGTATCTCTGTTGCTCCTGTTGATTAACTTACGCAGCTCTAAAGTTGATTATGTTGTTGTGATGTAGTTGAGGCCCCTGAGAATCATACGGTAACAAGCGCCGTATATAGCGAAAACGAGTTATGTGTGATTTTATCTTATTTACCTATCAGGGTGGTGACGGTTATTGAACCCTGGTCTCCCTGCATCACAAGCGGGTACGCTCACCAGTCGACTAATCTGGCTGTGAAAGATACGATAAAGAAAAGAAAATACGGAAATGAGACGTTACAAAATGACAGCTATAAATTTATAAACCAAAGTGTAACAATGAGCTTTCCTGATAATTATTGCTTCGAATAAGCAATTATAAAATAAGATTTACCGATTTTCAAACTGTCAGTGTGTGAACAAAACGAAAGCAAGGCTTTTCACTCTAGCATTAGATGAATAGTAGCAACATGGATTCAAAAATGTGCATCGCTAGTTGAAGTAAAGCGACTTGCATAAATAATTCTGATCAAGGAACCATTATGGATAAATTTAATTGTAGGCAAACGCCATCAGGCTCGAATTAAATATGCACGCAAAATTACAAAAAAGCCTTGGATTACTTTGTAGCATCACATCGCTGCTCATGCTCCATTTTCAAGTTATGCGTTTTAATCAATCGCGTACAAATTAAATCGTACTT